>JASTWL010000573.1:80000-107500 GCA_035220575.1 Temnothorax rugatulus
CATACAGACAGACGTCATGATGTGTATAATTTTTCATAACCGATTTTTTTGAAACCGGTTTCCAAAAAATCGTTAACGAAAAAGTAAAAATAAAAATAAAAATTATTTAAAAAATTCAGCTTGATATCTCAAAATTTGTGGAAATTGGAACAATCACGTACATTTTTTTAAACAAAAATCGGAAACCTTATTTTTAGCAATTTTTCTAATTCTATTATATTCTTTAGTTTTTTCTACCCCTACTTCATATACAATTCTTTAATATTAGGTCAATTATTTCCCGAAAAATTGGAAAAATTTTGTAACCGGCTTCCAAAAAGATCGGTAACGGAAAATTATACACTTTATAGCACTCCTCGGAAAATTCTACCCCTGTTTCATATATAATTCTTTGAGATTCGGTCGATTATTTCCCGAAAAATTAAAAAAATTAAAAAAATCGGTTTCCAGAAAATCGGTAACAAAAAACTATACACTTCATGGCACTCCCCGGGAAATTCTACCCCTGTTTCATATACAATTCTTTGAAATTTGGTCGATTATTTCCCGAATTCGGTCGATTATTTCTCGAAAAATTAGAAAAATTAAAAAAATCGGTTTCCAGAAAATCGGTAGCGAAAAACTATACACTTTATGGCACTCCCCGGGAAATTCTACCCCTATTTCATGTACCCTTGGTAAAAATTCGGTCCACTAACGAATGAGTAGTTCGCGGTCAGACAGACCTATAAACATACATACATACAGACATCCGGTACTTATATATATAGATTTAACTTTTAAAGGTTATTGTTACTATTACTATTACTATTAAACTATTGAAAATAATTTCGCATGCTAAAAAGTTATTTTGTGATGTTTTTGTGCGAGTTAATCATTTATAACAAGAAATATTTGAGCGTTCCAAAAAGGGGACATCGATTATGGAACGGGGGGACAAGCTATAAAAATAGTGTTCCAACAGACGTACAGGTTCTTGTTTTAGTCTTTTATTTATAATAATTCGAATTTTTAATTAATTTTAATTTTCCAAAGTTTAATTTCATCCTTGAACACCAGTCTATCGATCAAAACTCAAAGTATTTATATATGAACTCTTATAATAATGTTAATCAACCAATAATCTATAACCTCTGCAAAAGTGTTCCATAATGGGGACTTTTACCTTATGAAGGAGGAAATAGGTAAAGTAAAATGGGGAGGGATAATGGTAGGAGGTAAGAGGGTGTGTACGTTGGCGTATGCGGATGACGTAGTGTTAATAGGAGAGGACGAGGACCAAATGAGGAGCATTAGAAAGGCTGGAAGGTTACCTAAGAAGGAAAAGACTAGAACTGAATGTGGAGAAAACGAAAATAATGAGGTTTAAAAAAAGCGGAGGGAGGGAGAGCAAGAA
This sequence comes from Temnothorax rugatulus, assembly GCA_035220575.1. Classification (NCBI taxonomy): domain Eukaryota; kingdom Metazoa; phylum Arthropoda; class Insecta; order Hymenoptera; family Formicidae; genus Temnothorax; species Temnothorax rugatulus. Next base: position 81,397 of record JASTWL010000573.1, read on the forward strand.
AAGATGGAGATAGGAATGAAAAGAAATAGGAGAGGTAAAGGAATTTCGGTATTTAGGTTACGTGTTTCAAAGGAACGGAGGACAGGAAGCACAGATAAGGGAAAAGATCAAGAAGGCGGCCGCGGTGATGGGAAAGGCGTGGGGGATAGGGAAGAGAAGATTTGGGAAAGACGGCGGAAAAAGATTGTGGCTGTTCGATAGACTGGTGTGGACGGTAATGGGATATGGAGCGGAAGTATGGGGATGGAGGGAGAGGGAAGGAATGGAGAGATTGGAGGAAAGGTATATTAGATGGGTTTTGGGAGTAGAGGGAAGAACATCGTACTTAGTAAGGGAGGAAGTTCAAAGAGAGAAGCTAAGAGGGAGGGCGGGGATAATGGCATGGAGGTTCGAGAAGAAATTAGAGGAGGGAAAAGGAAGTGAGCTAGCGAGGTTGTGTTGGGAGGAGTTGAAGGGAAGGGAGAAGGTAGGGAGAGCGGGATTAAGTTGGGAACGGGAGAGGGAAAGTTTCTTCGAAGATAGAGGAGTGGGGCTAAAAGGGCTGGAAAGACTGAGAGGAAAATGAAATGAGTGGCATTACACTATATTCCAAAGGGATAAGGAGAAGTAAATCAAAGAGAGATGGGAAAAGATTGGGGAATTGGAATACAATAGGTGGTACAAGGTAATAAAAGGCGAAGGTATTCCGGGGTATCTGAAGAAGGGGTGGGGAGAAAGCAGATGGAGAAGGGTGGCGAGGTTTAGATTAGGGAATGAGATGAAAGAGAGCAGGTATTGGGATGGGGAAGAGAAGAAGAAATGTAGGATGTGTGAAAATAAGGAGGAAACGTGGGAGCATGTATGGGAGGAATGTAGAAGGTGTAAATCAGGAGGAGGAAGTTGGCAGAAAGGTGGTATGGGTATTGGGTAAGAAGGGGGCGGGAGAGGGATGGATAATGGAAATAGAGGGGGAAAGGATAGAAGGAAAAGGGGAGGCGGGTAAGGAGATGGGGTAGGGGAAGGAAGGGAAGGGAGAAAGAGAGAAGGGAGAGAGAGAGGAAGAGAGAGGGGCGGGAGAGGAAGGTAGAGTAAGTGAGAGGAGATAAATTCACTTCGCTTGTTACAGATAACCTAAAGAGAAAGGAGAGAAAAACGGTGGAAAGAAGGATGGAATGCAGAGGGAAGATAATAATAGAAAAGGAGGCGATAGAAAAAATAGTGGAAGGGAAAGTATGGGGGGATGATAAAGGAATTTAAGGAGGACAGTAAAAGAAAAGATGAGGAGATAGAAGAACTGAAGGATGAGGTAGAGAGGTTAAAAAGAAAGGTGGATAGGATGGAACAGAGCAGAGGCAAAAGGAAGAGGGATGATAGTGAAGAGAGTAAGGGTAAAGCTGGTAAGAGGAAATGGTAGGCAGAGGAGTATGAAAAGAACGACGATGAGAAGAGAAAGAAGAATGTGATAATAAGGATCGAGAGGGAGAGATGGGGAGAAAAGGAATCAAATTGGGAGAAGGTGAAGGAATTGTTTGCGGAAGGATTAAAGGTGAAGGTGGAAATAAAAGAGGTAAGTGTGATAAGACAGAGAGGGGACTGGGTGACGATATTAGTAAAGATGGGGAAGGAGGAGGATAAGTGGAAGGTATTAGAGACAAGGAGAAAGGAAGGGACCAGATTAAGGGTGAAAATGGACGAGGATAAGGGAAAGAGAGGAGAAAGAAAGGAGAAAAGAAAGGAGAGAGGAGGAAAGCAGGAGTTCGAAGAGGACCAAAGAGGACGAGATTACGAAAAGGATGGAGGAGAATCTGTTGATGGATACGGTTGAGGACGAAGATGATAGAAAGAGAAGAGAGTAGGAGGACTGTGGGATAGTAGGGAGAGATGAAGGGAGATAGAGAGAGAAGCGTTAAGGGAAAAGGAAGGGAGGAGGGAAGGAGGTAAGAACGTAGGATTAATATCTGTATTTGCAGAGTAAGGGCAGTGTAAGAGGGAAGAAAGGCGTTGAACGCAAGGAAAGAGAGAGCCGGACAAAAGGGAAGAGCTGCGACAGGAAGGAGGGAGTCAGAGGGGTGCTGAATTGGAGGAAGCGGAAGGAGAGGATAGAGGGTCGTGAGAAGAAGGCGGACGAGGTGAAGCAGGAGCAGGGAAGAAACTCGGAGAGGTGACAGAAAGAGAGAAGGGGTACGAGGGGCAAGGAAGAGGGACGAGGAAGGGAGGGGAAGCTAGATTGTAAGAGGCTGCTAGAGTCAGGGCGGGAGAGGAAAGTTTAATTGTGAAGGGTTGGGTACGTCCCTGAAAAACGCCAGAGTACAAGATTGTAAACCCTACGGGGAAAGCAATATATCTTTACATACATACATACATACAAAATGCCAAAAGTAGACAAGTGGAATATGCAACGTGTTTTGTATAATTCTCATACAAAATATCTGTCAAATAACATACAACTCTATAAATGTTAAAATAAAAGATAATGAACCGCTTACAAATAATCTTACAACTACAATATATGCCTACAAGTCACATAAGTGTTCCCATCAGACCTTGAAACCGACGGCTGAATCGTCGCCGGTTTCCTCGGTTTCGTCACAGATGACCAAGCAGATCGAGGTGACAACGGTGGAAAAGCAGATGGCCACGGAGATGACAACAACGCAGGTGGAGATTGAAGCTGATGCGGAGATGCAATCTTCGCAGGTGATGACATCGTAATCAGCTGAGTCCGCAGCAGACCACGAATACGTCATAACAACGGAGATAGCAGAGGTCGACCAGCAGAGGGAACCCTAAGGAGGAGATGATTTTCAAATCGAGGGTACAGAGGATATCCCGCTGGAAAGATTGATTCAGGAGAGTGAAACGCTAATAATCCCGCCAGTTGCAGCAACGGCGGAGATTGAGAACAGTTAGACGCGCGATTATTATAAATTGCGTATTTTTAATATACACTCGTACAAAAAAAATAGGGAACACTTCATGAACTCTAAAAATTAGGCTATTTTCAAACTGCTGTAAGTCGGCGAAAAATTATCGTAAAAAAAAATCTAAAAAAGCATTTTGAAGCTTGAAGTTTCAACTTTAACGCACTTTCGGTGGATTTTTAAAATTTTTTTATTTTCTCTGTTGTACGCCTTAAAAAAGAACACATTGTTTTGTTCCTTAAAATTAACTTATGTTTGACTACTTAAAACTCATTAAAATTTTTTTTTTTCAAAAAATTCAATTAACGTTTCATAAACTACATAATTTTACCTACAAAGTGCTTTTTTTTTAATTTTCCTACGATTTTTTTTGACCGATTTACACGACTTTGAAGCAAACCCTGTATTTTTTAGAAAAAATGACGTAACTCGATGAAAAATCATCGTAGAACAAACAAAAAAAAAGCATTTTAAAGCTCAAAATGTCAGCTTTAACGTGGTATCGGTGACTGTAAAAAATTTTTCTGTCTTCCTTGTTTGGTGCTAAAATTAAAAATGTTGATTTATTCCTTAAAATTACACATTTTTAACACTTGTATCACGAGTCACGTGATTGCATACGGCGCGAAGTTTGCAGCAAGACGTTGATTTTTAGAGATATGCGTACAAAAGTTTATAAACACAGTACACAGCCGATTCTTGTAGTGCGAAACAAAATTTTGATAAGTCTCGCAGCGTAACAAGCGAAAGAAAATTTTCGAAATGATGCGTAGACATTTACCGGTTGTAGAAGTTGCACGGATAATTGCACTTCTGCAACGTTTTGACGTATCCGTTTCCGTAGTGAGTAGAGGGCCAGATATCAAGAAACAGGACATTATGCGAGACGTGAAGGCAGTGGTCGTCCTCGAATAACTACGATCCGACAAGATCGTCATATTGTTCGTCAAGTTGTACAAAGACAAACGATTACCGCAAGGAATGTTCGCGATGAAGTTATTCCCATACATAACATTAGCGAAGAAACTATTCGTAATCGTTTGAGAGAAGTTGGTCTTGCTTCTCATTCTCGTGCGCGAGTGCCACTTCTTACTTTAACGCATCGTCGTGCTCGTCTGCAATTTGCGCAGAATCACATAAACTGGACCGTGAGGCAATGGAGAAATGTGTATTTTTCCGACGAATCGCGTTTCTGTCTCTACGGCAATGATAGTCGTGTACGTACTTGGCGTCGACGAAATGAACGTTACAATCGCCGTTGCGTTATGCCATAATGTTACAGTTTGTGGTATTTGTATTGAATTTTGTGAAAAAAAATTTTTTATCAAACTGCAGAGTGTTAAAAATGTGTAATTTTAAGGAATAAATCAACATTTTTAATTTTAGCACCAAACAAGGAAGACAGAAAAATTTTTTACAGTCACCGATACCACGTTAAAGCTGACATTTTGAGCTTTAAAATGCTTTTTCTTTGTTTGTTCTACGATGATTTTTCATCGAGTTACATCATTTTTTCTAAAAAATACAGGGTTTGCTTCAAAGTCGTGTAAATCGGTCAAAAAAAATCGTAGAAAAATTAAAAAAAAAGCACTTTGTAGGTAAAATTATGTAGTTTATGAAACGTTAATTGAATTTTTGAAAAAAAAATTTTTTTAATGAGTTTTAAGTAGTCAAACATAAGTTAATTTTAAGGAACAAAACAATGTGTTCTTTTTTAAGGCGTACAACAGAGAAAATAAAAAAATTTTAAAAATCCACCGAAAGTGCGTTAAAGTTGAAACTTCAAGCTTCAAAATGCTTTTTTAGATTTTTTTTTACGATAATTTTTCGCCGACTTACAGCAGTTTGAAAATAGCCTAATTGTTAGAGTTCATGAAGTGTTCCCTATTTTTTTTGTACGAGTTTATTTTTGATATCATGTACATAGATTTAAGAGTGTGCAATTTTATCTTAGTATTTTGAGTTTTTTAACATTTATAGGTTCATTTTGAATAGTATATATGTCGTAGACAAATGGTTATTTTAGGAAAATAGCTTTTGACTAGGCAAATGCTATCTGCTTGGTCAAATGGCTTTCGCCCGTTTATTTGTGTTCAAATGCTATTTTTCTAGGCAAATAGCATTTGCCTGAACGCTTTTTAGGAAAATGGTATTCAGCGAAACATGCATTGATGTATTTCAAGAGTAATTATTTAGTGTGGCGGCTGTGAGCGCCCCGAGATCGGCGGCTCAACCGCCACACCGCACGCATGAAAGCGCGCCCCTGCAGAACCTAGTGCAACAACCCGTTCTACGCGAAAGCGCCAGCAACACGGCAACCCGTGCACACGGTGAGCACGTGCTCCAGGAGTGACACCCAGGATAACAACAAGCCAGCACCGCTAGGCGGCTGACCTTTCTCGTGAGAGAAATTCGGCGACCAGCATATATAAGGGCCGGCAGCGACGGTACCTTCGACTGTCTTCACACAGCTATACTCCGGTATCAGCCACGAGAAAGAAGTCTTTTTGATTACGCTGCGCAAGTGGAGTCACACCAAACCGCCGACTTCCCGCTCATCGCTGCCGACCTATCAGCCCGTGCAGCCGCAGGAACAGCACCCTGCCGCGTGGAAATTGATTCGGCTAGAATCACCGCCGTGGCCGCCTACACGACCTCCGAGGGCCCATCTTACCACGTGGGACATTCGCCTCCGCCGCTACACATCTCCGAGGTACGCGGTCCCGCCGCTCCTGTCTCCGTTACCACGATCTCCCGAGACCTCCGCCACCGAGGGACGCAGACCGTGCCACCAACACGGGTCCACAGAGGCCTACAGGTCAGGCCCCCGACCAGCGGCACGGAGACACAGACCGACAGCGAGTGGGAGACGCCGACCGAGGAAAAGGGGACACAGGCGTGCTCTCCGAGCCTGGAGCACCAGGCCACGCAGACCGAGGACCTGGATTCCGCCGACCAAGAATCCTACACACCGCCCGGTACGCCACCGGCGTGGAGAAAGCCCGGCGCGTGGAGTACACGCCAGCCACTCTATCATACGAGGACGAAGCCGTGCCTGGTCTGGAGTGAACGCCTGCCACTCCACTAAGGCGCAGCCAACCGGCCCTTTTCAGGGCCACCTCCAAACACAAACGGCCCTTCTCAGGGCCCCACTATTATACAACAGGCATCGCCAGTCCGCAGTAATATTGGCATACCGCCATAACTTAGTTTAGGGGCCTCACCTCAAATATCGATGAAATTATGCTGAATCGACGTGTTTTTGCACGAAACGAAAGAATCTGGCAGAAAAAAGTGTCGCTCTGCTCCGCGACGCGAGATATTAAACGTTACAGTTGACAGGAATCAGGTTATGATTCCTGTCATACGTGTAGTCAATCGTGCGGAATAACCAAGAGTCTTGATTCAAGCAGTTAGGTTGTAGCCGGACAATGCTACTTGAGAGCACGATTCACGCTATCTGTATTCCTATCATACGGTCGCCACTCGGATTGACCTATAATTACCGAGAAGGTCTACTGAGAATGTTGTCTCGATTATTAACACTACTCTAATATTCTTCTTTTGTTTCAGGTTCCTGCCCCGGATGTATCATCGCTGCTGCTGGACTTCCCCGGATCCTCGCCTTATCGCATACCGGATTGCCTCTGGTCAACGATTGGATCATCGCCGAAGGACAAGGTAAGTAGAAGGTGAGTATGTATAAGTAATCTTGAGACTTAATTTCACAATTAACGATTCATTTATTCCAGATCGTTGGTTTTATGTTACAATGTATCTCACAGTTGTATGTTTCCGCACGTAGGTGCCCTATGCCTAACGGCAAACACTTTACTTTCACTTGGTAACTCTGTACCGCTCGCTATTGTTAAGACGAGAATTAACGCGTTTCGCGGGCGTTCCCGGTTGTTATATATAACGAGTAACTATGTCCGCACAATGTTCGTATTCGCGAGACCCTATGTCCGCGATTGTAATATACTCGAGAGATAGGTCCTTTCGCTACCGCTATATCCGAGAGACTGCCTCGAGCGCCGATGCTCGCTTCGCCTCCCCACCATGTCGTGTCGCTCCCACTTTCGTACTTGTCATTCGCGTCTGTTGTATTTGGACCGTATTTACGCGCGCTATCACGTGTTCGCCGCATGACTCTCACGCTTTCGCTCGGCGTATGGTTTCCCGAATCTTCTACTCGTGGAAGCTTCTTCTCGTCGTTCTTCGGTGGATTTTCTCATGCCTCCTGGCACCGATTCTCCAGGTCGATAGCATGTGGACAAGTTGCACGGGCGTCGACGAGGACCCCTGCGCACGTACTCTGAGATGTTCCTCGCTACGTCCCTGATGACGCTTCTCGGCGAAGTTCCTTGCTTTTACTTTGTCGCGTACGCCGATGACGCCGACCCCTCTATCGCGTCTCCTAGGTCACTCCTATGTTCGTCCTGCCGATTGTTCCAGGAGAAGATGTTGGTGTCGCTAACTCTCGGCCCTCTGGAATTTTCTCGACGTCGACCTCATAGGTGCGTCTCTAGGCTCGCCCTGATCACCTCTCCGTCGTCTGTTCCAGGAGATGACGTTGGTGCCGCCAACTCCTGGCACCGTCACTTTTGGACGACGCCGACCCCATAGGCGTTTTCCTAGGATGGTCCTGAGCCTCTCCATATAACTTCTTCCAGGAGATGACGTTGGTGCCATCAACTCCTGGCCCCGCGTGCCGAAGATGACGCCGACCTCATAGACGTGTTTCTCGGGTCCCTCTGAAGGTATTCGTATAGGTTTTCCCAGGAGAAGGTGCTGGTGCCACGAACTCTGGCCTTTTTGCCCAAGGATGACGCCGATCTTGTAGGCGTGTTCCTCGGCTTCCTCTGATGACGTCTGGAGCCCTTGCTCCCGAAGAAGATGTCGGTGCTACCAACTTCCGGCCCCGTGGACTTAGGATGACGCCGATCGCCTAGGCGTGTTTATCGAGTGTCGCGCAATGTCTTTATAATGTCTATTCCAGGTGAGGACGTCGGTGCCTCGAACTCCTGGTTACGCAACACTACGTCGGAGCCACTTTTACGGGCATGTATATCGAGTACGCTATCTACTCTACAATCGAGTCCTGGAGATTTTCGCGATTCTAATCTAATGCACGTGCCTCGCAGTGCCGATACGCACGCGGAAATAAAACCACTATCATCATGTATTTAGAACCGAAAACCAAACTAAATATGGATCGGCTTTAATAAAATAAGTAGTCTTTATGGTGCCTTCTTTGTGCACGCGGAATAACTAGTCTAATTCTTAACCTACGTACCCGTCACCGAAAATAATAGTGCCTTATGGGCTAAACCAATCAAAATAAGAATAATACCGCGAGAGCAAAAGTAACTGGCTCTGTTAGCCCCGTCATCTATACCAACTAAACAGAAATGGTCTTTTCGTCAACTGACCGGGCCTCGTCCGCTCTCCTTGCTTGCCCTCTGCTACCCTAAAATTTAATGAGGGAAGACCCTCTTGACTCCGAGCCGGTAGTCGGACTTTCGAAGTCGTCCGACGGCTGGTCATCTACTGACTGGGGAGACCCCGTCACCTCGTAACCTGCCTCTACCGTCCTGGTCGTTACTTCTGGAGCCCCGGTCGTTACCTCCGGTCCTGTCTCCGGCACCTCGACCCGTCGCAACACCACACGCGGGAACTCCGTCGCTCTCTCCGCCACCTCGCGTGCAGCCTCGGAAGCGTGCGGTCGCAAGGTATCACGTTGGGAGTTTGTTTAATTTTATTATGCAGGGGAATGTGTATTATACATTATACATTATACATGTGTATAAACAGTAGGGGAGACCGGGGCTAAAACGTCAACGGGGTAAATCCGTCAAATCAAATATCTCGGAATATGTATATTGTGCGAACTCGCTATTAACATTGTAAACGCTGCTTATGGTACCCATGTGACCAACGGAGTTTCGGCAGGTTACCTGCCGTGTTATGATTTTTACGAGAGCAAACGTGTTTTCGGAAGGTGAAAGTAAAATTTTCTGCGCGTGGAAATTTTGTAATATCTGCAATAATATTTGCTCTCCAAATCTCGAGGTACGTGATTATAAAGAGTAATGCATGCTGAACACGAATCCAGTGTAGTTTTTTCATTATCGTTGATGTCTAATATTTCGTGGGCGATCAAACCTGAAACTTGTGTTTGGGGCTAATCCGTCAGTAAGCACCCGGGGCTAGTCCGGCAGTCTCGTTACTGTGGCGCGCCGGACGCACGACTTCAGCTCACGGCGATTTCAGGTTAGTTTGTAACCGAACGGTGTTATATGGGAGCCCGATTCGCGCCGGATGTCCTCCTATCATACGGTCGCCACTCAGTTTAGCCTTAACTACCGAGAAGGTAAGTATAAATTTTCTCCGAAGATATTTATTTTATTAATTATCCTTTCTTTCAGGTTTCCGACTGGGATTGCTGATCACCGCTGCTGACTCCAGGATCCTCGCATCATCGCATACCAGGAGCAACGTTGGACTTCGATGGATCGACATTTCGAGAAATTCGCGTGAAATTTTATCTTTATTATAAACGATACTAATCTCTCTTCTTCTTTCAGGTTCCCTCCTCGGATTGGATCACCGTCGCCGCTGACTTCCCGGATCCTCGCCTATTCGCATACCGAGATCAACGCTGGACTTCAATGGATCACCGCCGATGGACAAGGTAAGTAGAAGGTAAGTATGCTTAATAATTGTTGCAGATAAATTTCAATTAACGATTCTCTTTTATTCAGATTGTCGATGCAAGTATATTTTACAAAGTTGTCAATGAGCATAAGTCACTCACGCCTAACGGCTTACAACGAAGCATTGTATGGCCTCGCAGGACCGCTCGTTATTGTACAACGAGTATTAACGCGTTTCGCGGGCGTTCCCGATTGTTATATGCAACTCGCGACTGTGTTCGCACAATGTCCGTTCGCGCCAGAGACTAAGTCCGCGATCGTTCGTTACGACAGAGATACGTGTTGTCGCCACGGTTACATTCGAGAGACTGCCTCGAGTGGTGGCTCTCGTTTCGGCTCCCTACCACAGTGTCCCATCCCCACTCCGCGCTACTTCGTTCGCGAATGTTCGCAACTGCGCACTTGTTCACGTGATCTTTGCGTGGGGACGTTCCCGGCGTGGTACAACGTGGAGGCCTCCCTCTGCAGGTGCCGCTGCACCAGGTATCGACGGTTTGCTGATTTGGTGCTCGGGCCGTGTGGTTGACGCCGACTCTTTCTCGTCGTGTACCAAGTATCGGAACCCTCCTCTAACGCGCCTCCCCTCGGGGAAGATATCCTGGTGCGAACTTTCCATATCGTCGTACGCGCCTTGACGCCAACCTACCCGCGGTGCGTACCGGGTATCGCCGAGTTCGTCAGAGTTATCTCTCCCCGTAGAAGACGTTCCTACGCCGATCTTCTAAACTCGCGCCCGTACTTTGACGCCGACCCCTCGGTAACGCGTACTAGGTGTTTACGAACCGTCTAGACCCGTTTCTTCCTGAAGAGGACGTTCGTGTTCCCAAATCTCGCGCGCTTTGTTGGCCGTTGACGCCGACCTCCTGGGTACGCTTACCAGGTGTTCCTCGTGTGACAACTTATGGTTGTCCTCGGGGAAGTCGCTCGTGTAGCTTATTCTTTCCCCTTCGGTTCGCCGTCGATGCCGACCTTGTGGGCACGTGCCCCAGGTGTCATAAGTCGAATTTCGCGATTTTCTTCGGGGAAGTCACTCGCGCAATGATATTCTGATCCCGTGACCGCTCTTTGACGCCGACCCTATAGGCACGCGTACTAGGTCTCGCTTGATCGTCCGGCGCCACTTGTTCCTGAAGATTATCGCGGTTTTCCATTTTATCGCGTGCTTTACGTCGACTCGAACGCGATCGCAAAATAAACTTGTAGGTTATACGTGGGAACCAGCAAAAGGAAAATAAATCATACTTTTTGAATCGACGCCATGAAAAATCAATCTTACACTTCCTTGGCCCTGCGGGCGTGTCTTTTAAACTAAATCTATATTGATTAACTATCGCCCAACGGGGCAGTGTCCACTTGAACCATATTTACTAAATAATAAATGAAATTATTAATTCTGCTGCGAGTGTTTGTGGCCCTACGGGGTGGAGTCCGCTTGACCCTTACTTAATTAATAATCAACGAAATAAACTATTAAGCCGCGAGTGTCAAAACTAAAATTTCTTTATATTCTTGCGCGGCCGCATAATACCCGTCGCCGGCTCGACGGTGTCTCCCTATCATTTCGGACCTACGGGAGGTCCGATTCCTCACCTGAGGCCGGTGAGACAAAATCGTCGGACGGCTGTTCGTCCGCGACTGTCGTGGCCACCACGCGCCCCTCTGTGGTTGTAGTCGCCGCCGTCGCACCCGCGGCTTGCACCTTCTCGGAACCCTTGGGCTCCGCGCACGTTGGTTGCGACCTTTCCACGTGGGTCGTGGGCACGTCCCTCGGCCCATGATAGATGGCCACCGTAGTGATGGTCGTCGCTGCTTTTACTTTAGGCCTCTCGCTCGGCTTGTCGACGCGCTCTAATGTAACTCGCGGCGACCATTGGGCACGTCGCAACGCCATCAGACCGATCGGTCGCAAGGTTTCCCTCGAGCGTGATTATGTCTTCCCTTGCACGTGCGTCAGTTTGTATAGGAGGGAAATGGTACGCACGTATCGTCACAAAACGACTCCCGTCGATAAGGAGCAACTCAAGAAGGCAGTTCTTGCGGTGAGAAAAGATAAAATGAGCGCTTACGCAGCCGCAAAACAATTCGATGTCCGGAGAACCACGTTGAACGACTGGTTGAAGAAGAACAACGATGAGATAGAAAACTAGGATACGTGGTCGTACTACATAAAGGACACTTCTCGGTGAGTACTTAACGATTATTAATTTTTAAAAGCATGCACTCTGCTCAGCAAAGTTTATATTCATGCAGTCTTAATTTCAAATGTAGGTTATGGACTCTGAAACTGAAAAGACTTTGGTAGAATACTTAGTACATTGCAACGATATGTACAGACGGCGTCATTAATGCCTGGTCCCTAAAATTGGATGTGTTTCGGAAACTCACTCTTCGTCTCTTTCTAAGGGAGACAGTTAGAAAGAGACGAAGAGTGAGTTTCCGAAACGCATCTAATTTTGGGGACCAGGTATTAATGACGCCGTCTGTACTTTGGGCTATCTGCGAAGGAAACCCGTGGTTTAGCCTTTGATTTAGCCAAAAAATTGAATCTGAAGGTACCAGCATCGTGGGAAGCCGCTCGCATGGCCGGTGAAGATTGGCTAAGCAGCTTTCTCAAACGACATCCAATATTATTCATACGCAAACCAGAAACGACAAGTTTAGCACGTGCCATCAGTTTCAATCAAACAAATGTAGAAAGGTTCTTTGCGCTGCTAAGATCTGTGTTGGATAAACATCATTTCTAGGTGTGTTAACTGTTGAATAAATGTTGCCAGTTTTGGTCGAAAATAACGTTTCTCATCATTTCCAGGCTCACTGCATATGGAATATGGATGAGACGGGAATTACAACCGTTCAGACACCGAATAGAGTCATCGGACGTCGAGGAGTGAAACAAGTCGGGCGAGTGACTTCTGCGGAAAGAGGAACCCTCGTAAAGGACGAAAACGAAGAAAGAGCGCCGTTCTTACTGACTCGCCTGAAATGGTGGAATTGGCGGCTGAGCAGGCGGAGTCCATGCGGAAAAAAAAAGAAAAACCTGCTACGAGAAAGATGTCAAAATCTACACCTGCCACTGCGCCGAGAAAGAGAGGCCGCCCCCAAAAAAATGCCACACAAACAGAACCGCAGCCTTCGACGAGCAGTGGGCGTAAATCGAAATCAAGGAAGCAGCAGCGGTCGGATTCTGACGAAGACTTGGATAATACGTGCTGCGTGTGCTCAGAGAAGTTGACAATAAACAGAGCATATGGGAAACAGTGCATTGCGTGCGAGCGTAGGGCACACAACACATGCGTGCGCTTGTCAGGATTTGTATTCACGTGCCTAAATTGTTGTATGGAATAGGTAAAACAATTATTTTTTAATAATGTTTCGCATAAAAATTTTAAAATAAATTAATTATAAAATAAATTTTTATATTTTTCTCTTAAAAAACAATTATTAAAATGTGTCCTATCATTTTTCAGAATTAGATTTACGTACATGTATTGAAAATGCAGTGTGACGGTTCAACCCCGGCATTTTTGAGATTTCAATTTTTCCACCGTTGTCGTTTTTGCTCTATACCGGTTAAACAAAGCGACGTAGACAAAAATTTCCTATATAAATTTTGTAGCTAAAGGTTCACTCTTTACAGTGGTATACCACATTTAACTAAAATTATTTATTTTGTTGTTAAAAATCGGCACCGAAAAAGAACTGACGGTTTAGCACTGGTCTCCCCTACACAATACATAACCTGATTCCTGTCAACTTTAATGTTTAATATCTCGCGTCGCGGGGCAGAGCGACACTTTTTTCTGCCAGATTCTTTCGTTTCGTGCAAAAACGCGTCGATTGAGCATAATTTCATCGATATTTGAGGCCCCTAAACTAAATAATTACCCTTGAAATATATTAATGCATGTTTCGCTGAATACCATTTGCCTAACAGCGGTTTAGTCAAATAGTATTTGCCTAGGAAAATAGCATTTGACTAGAAAAATAGCAAAAATAAATGCGTAAAAACTATTTGACCAGGCAGATAGCATTTGCCTAGTCAGAAGCTATTTTCCTAAAATAACCATTTGCCTACGACATATACACGAAAAAAGTATCTTATTTTATTAATTATTAGTTTGATGAAAAGATATAGATATACACGGATTCTAATACGGATGACGCAGTGTACGAAAAGACAGTTTCAAGATGATATAATTGTGTTACGTCCTGCGGACTCCACGATTTCCCTTTTTCGCGGGAATTCTTATGCGCCTAGGACAGCCCTTAAGATTAGGATAAATAAACCGAGCACGGACGGTTATCAATCGGCGAGTGAGCTTTGATCTCCTCACATTCCTTTTTTTATGATCGAACTACCTATTTGCTTAGGCGACTAAAAGCGACCTTCCAGACGAATTACCGACAGATGAGGCATACGTGACCGGATTTTCATCAGTTTTGTCGGGCCCATAACTGTAAATCCGGCGACACGACTCGCCAAAGGGTCCTTAATCTCAGACAGAGTTTGATGAAGATCTTTATTGCATCGAGCGAGCTTTCTAAAATTGCTCGTACGATGTTTCCGACAAACAGAAACAAGGCCTTAGACGTGTCTGTAAATACACGTGGCGGAAGTTTCTGTTTGCATTTAAGATTGAAGGGTATGCATCGCGTGTCAACATAAAAACAGGGTCGCGAGATAAATAAGGGACCTTAATAAAAGAGAAATCGGCGATAGTCGAAAGCAGAATGAGTCACTGGAAGAAGCGATGGGTTGCACCCCCAATAAGATAGTGGGGGCCCTACGAGAAGACTCACCAATAAACAGCCGTAAAAATCGATAACCGTCTCTAGCTCTCCAGGATAGGCGAAAACTTGAAAATCTACCTCTTGGGTGAGAAACATCTCGCCCAATAAGAAATCCTTTAAACAAAAATTAGAAACATCCCGCCAACCAGAAGTTCCCAAAACGGAAACCAGACACCTCCCACAACGAAATCCACCCTTTCTACCCTTGGAACTTTCCTATATAAATCGCGACTTCACGGGAATCCCTCTCTTATTGTTAGTTCAGCTCCTCTTCAGACAGTTCACCTCTTTACCCCGGTTTATCTCTTAGATCAAATTCTTTTCCCTCCGATTCATTTCTTCAGTTTAATTTACTTCCCTTCTCTTCCGTTTTACGAACAGTATCACATTCAAATCCGACCTTGAGTTTTAAGTTAAATTCTGTGCGCGAACTTAAACTCATTGAGTATCGACGAGAGCGTATCTACAGGGCCTAAAAAGATCCACCCAGATTGAACGTAACACATCATCAAGTAGTAAGTCTCATAATTCTTTCCTTCTTTTTCGGGTTATCGTTCCCCTTTCTATCCCTTTATTTTAAAAGTGATCTATCAACTATCGGATCCCCGGAAGTTTATTAAGTATAACGAGTTTATTAATATCGCGGGTTTAAGTCGATCGGCGTAGGCATTAGATTCGCGGCGGTCGTTGGCGTTGTCGCGGGTTTGGCTGACACGTCGGCCTTTGACTCCCGGCGTCTTCATCGCTGTCGCAGACTCGGCCGGTTCGCTGTCACCTTAAGCTCGTAACGATTTCCTTTTTCTTTAATATACTTCTGAGCGGGTCTGAAGAAGACCGACCACTGCATAAGTAAAATCCAATATAATAGTTATTTTAAATTAAATGAATTATATTTCCAATAATGTCCTTTAAACGTCAATTTAATCGACGGAATTGACGGAACAGGCTGATTATGGAATCAGTAAAATCAAACGTCTTAAAACCTTAAATATCCTTAACCTTATTTCAATGGCGGTATCCTTATTTTCCATGCATAAATTCTTGTTTCTCTGTTTTCACCCCGCAAACATCCCTTTATATTTTATTTTTAATTGCGACTTAATTTAGTTTCAAATACACATATACACCACACGCACACCTTGTTAAACCATTATGTAATTCAATGCCGATCTCGATGTAATAATAGCGGGCAGGATGTCCATTTCAAAATAGGTTTCCCCCTCAAAAATCCTGCCCGATCACCCCGCACTAATGTAACATCTGCGAAAAATGCACACGTTACACATACATCCGACATTCACACCTATAAATGTATTCAATTTTAGTTTGCCTAATTCTCATTTATTGTTCACCTAGCTTATATTATTGTAATAAATGTTTATGTATGTATGTATGTAATCTTTATTGCCATTCCCCGTAGGGATTACAATCTATTTACGTTTGGCGTTTTTAAAGGGACGTACCCAACCCTTTACAAAAACCGGCACCCCTTCATAACCTGGCCATCAGCGACCTTACACTCGTCTTAATTCCCTTTTCCTTTCCCTTCCCCTTCTTTCTTCGGCCCCCTGTTTATCTCCTTCCGCTTCCTCCGGTTCTGCTCGCCTCCGCCTCCCTCCTTCCTGTCTCTGTTCCTCCCCTCTGCCCTATTGCCTCTTCTTCCCTTCTTCCCTCTCCACGTCCGAGTCCATCAGGAGCCTCTCCTCCATCCTTCTGGTGATCTCTTCCTCCTCCGTCATCCCTGCACACCTGCCTTCCTCCATTCTCTTTTCTAATCTCCTTTCTTTCTCCTCTCTTTCCCTTACCCTCCTCTCCACCGACTTATCTTCGTCCATTTTCACCCTTAACCTGTTCCCTGCCTTTCTCCTTGGTTCCAAAACCCTCATCTTGTCCTCCTCCTTTCCTAATTTTACCAAGATCGTCAACCAATCCCCTCTCTGTCCTACCAACCTTACCTCCGCCTTCACCTTCAGTCCATCGGCAAAAAGCTCCTCTACTTTCTCCATATTTGACTCCTTACCTTCCCACCTCTCCTTCTCGATTCTTATAATTATGTTCTTTCTTCTTTTCTCGTCTTCGTCCTTTCCGTCGTCTTCTGCCCACCATTTCCTCCTCTCAGACTTACCCTTACTCTCTTCGCTATCATCCCTCTTTCTTTTTCCTGCGCTCTGCTCCAACCTGTACACCTTCCTTTCCAGGCTCGCCACCTCCTCCCTCAGCTCTTTCATCTCCTCCTCCTCTCTTCTCCTACTATCCTCCTTGCCTCCTTTCATGATCTCTCGTATCTGCTCCTTCACTACCTTCTCCATTGCCTCTCTCTCTCTATCAAAATCCTCCCTCTGCATTCCATCATTTTCCGTACCTCCTCTCTTTCTCCCTTTGTATTTTCTCCTCTCATTCGCGTCCTCCAATCCCTCACCGTCTAGTCGCTTTCCCTATCTCCTTTCTTCCTCTCTCCTCTGCCCGCTTTTCTGCTACTCCGCCTTTCCACCTCCTGCAAACAAACTTTTCTCAAGTCCTACCTCTTGTCTCCCCCTCCTTCTCTCTCTCTTTCCTTCTAACCCCCTTATGTGTGCTTAATAAATGTTTATCTTATGTTAAATATTAATTTCAATCTGCATTCATTCATAACTTAAACCCTCACACCCTACTCATTCAACACTCGGAATCGCACGAAGTCCGATCCTAAGTTAAAGGCATTAAATTCCCTGACTTAAAAGAGGACCGATGCACAGTGGGACGGTTTGGGTAAATAGGCGGACATTTTACAAAAAAAAGTTTGTTTAGATTAATAAAATAATGATAGAATATTGTTGTTATATAAATGAACTATCAAGTGATGTATTAAGAAATCGTAATTTAGATAAAAATAAGCAATTATGAAACGAGTAAATTATTAAACTCGAGGTATGGATTAATGTGAGTAATTTGCACCAGTGCAATAATACCATTATTTTTAAATGTATAAATGTATTATAATATGTTACGAATATAAATACCATTATATACCCTAAAAGTGATACAAATACACATTGTAAGGCATTAATATACTCGGTGTACTCAATTAGTATGTAAATAAAGTTACGACTCTATCATAAATATGTATGCAACATTAAAAGTTGTCTGGAACTTTTGTATTAACTTGTATTAAAAAAAAACGAAGTGTCGAAATAAAGCTTATCTATAATACTATTCGAAACACATAGATTCTCATCCCCGTTCGTCCCCGTTCTGCTGTAATTTCAATTTAATCCATTAAGTCCGGGACGGACGATTTTTCAGGACAGTTTTCATCGGCTGTTATATACGTTATACCGACTTTAAAAAGAATCTATAGAGGAAAGTCCCCTATTATGAGATAGGCTTCTAATATGCGACAGCGAGATTTCTGCTAAACTAATAGGCCCTATCTGTTGGTTTCCACCATGAACTTATTGCCCTTGGAGTAAAACCCATTTAGTGGAAAATTCATTGTTTGATCGTGCGTGTAGTCGTTGCAGAGAAAGAAATTGTGAAATTGGATGTTGTCAAGTGTCATGAATATGAGTCTTTAAACATTTAAACCTTGTTTATTAATAAATATTTGGCATTAAGTTCTGCATGCAGCGATAGAGTAAGGTCGTATTAATGGGAAAATACGGGATATGTTGAGTTGCTCAATTGTAGAGATTAGATTTGGTGCTCGCGAAACCGCAAGGCGTGGTGCTCGTAACATGAGATACTCAGGGTACTCCTGGGTTGCTGGAGTATGAAAGTTATTGTATAGTAATAAAAGAAGAGAAAATACTATATTAACGTTAAGGGAAGGTTTATACGAATTTATAAGACTGTGCTGACCTTGATTTAAGGGGGAAGGGTGGAGGGGGAAGATTAGGTACAATATTGAGTATAAGTGGGTTTACGATTGTTGCAAATATGCTTCTCCATTACATTTGTCTTTTAAAAACTTTAAATAAAGTTTTGTAATTGCAATATGATGTATTTTGCACTTTATTAGCGATTTCCCGGGGTCTCTCATATTAGGAGCACACTTTTTCGATTTTTTTGAAAGCTCATTTTTTACATTTTTTTAATTTTCAGAAAAATCAATATTTAAATTAAATTTTACATTTCAGCATCTTAAAGCTTATTAAATTCCCTTCAAAATAACCTACTATATTTTTCAATTCTGCCCATAGACTTCCGGCAATCACACAAAATAGATATGGTATCTCATAATCGGGTACTTTCCTCTACCAACCATTTCTGACGTAAAATTTATCGAACTTTTCGAATCTGCCATTCAAATTTGTTTTTAACCTGATCCCAAAAAGTTACGATCGATTATTTTAAAAAAATCTGATTTTTTTACGAAAAATGTTTCTTCTGTCAACATTTTCGCATCAAAATCGGACAGAAAGAACTGTATAGAGTGAAAATTTCGCGTCCATGAACCTTAAACTTGAATGTGCATGAACGAAAAGAGGAAATGTCAAGCATTACAGTCACTTGTAAATCCCGCAAATAAGATACAGTATCGGAATACTTATAAAGCGTGAGAAATTTAAAAGCTCATTTCTTATTTTGCACTGTCTTTTTGTTTGTCTTTATTTTGATCGGTTTGCATTTGCTCTATTGTTATACGCTTCGTTGGTTTTTCATATATTCGTAATTGTTTTCGATAGTTCAATTCATCTTTATTTTCGTTATGGACAGTATAAAAACGAATGGTCAGCTGTTCATGATACTGCGTAGTGCTAAAAGTTTTGATGAACATGTTTTATTAACGAAGATATTAGAAATATTAGATAAAGAGATTTCAGATGATGCCCAAAAAGAATTACATAAAACTTGCAAAGCTTTTTGTTCAAATTTAAAAGTAAAATGGAGACAAACAAATTATACAGAAAAAAATTTTTGCAATAAATATAGTAATTGGTTAAAGAATACATTTATTTATCCTTCAATATTTTTGCGTGAAATATCAACCGTAGAATCTCCATTAAAAAAAAAAGAAAACCGGTCATAACTCAGACTTGAGTGGATCTACAAAAGAGATGGGAAATTCAAAAAATATGGGCAAATTTGAGTCATATTCTGAAAGACATAAACGTCGAGTAACATTACCTTTGCTAAAAAACAAATCAAGTTATGTGCTTTTACATGCAGCGAAATTGAAGTTAAAGGCAGAGGGAAGAAATGACATGTACAGCATTTTAAATTATTTAATCAAAAATCCTTCAGAAGCCAAACGTATTAGAGATGCATGTTACACTAAAGAACCTAAACCTGCGAAATTATTTTCTAGTGAAAAAGCATTGGGATTAATGATTTCGGCAAAATGAACCAGATTTGAGTACAATACTCTAAAAAAAAGCTTGCGCTGAAGAAAATATTAAAATACCTTCCTATTACGCGATAACATCAAAGCGTACCGAGTGTCATCCAGATAAAAATGAAATCTCAATTACAGATAGGGGAGCTTCGATTAAGTTGCAAGCATTATTAAACCATACTGCAAGTCGAATATTAAAAATTGTAGAAGAAGAAAAAATTAAAATTAGCGGTACTGTGACTCTGATTAGTAAATGGGGATGCGATGAGGCTTCTGGGCAAGGGGTCTATAAACAAAAATTCAGTTCTTATGGGAGTGATGATTCGAATGTTTTTATTTCTACATTGGTTCCATTACAACTTATTAATGATAAAACTAATATGGTTATTTGGAAAAATAAATTTCCATCTTCGACAATGTTTTGTCGTCTACTTAGTTTCGAATTTGTTCATGAAACTTCGGAAATTGCACAACGATTAATAGAAAATATCAAAACACAGATCGAAACATTGCAACCCAAGACTCATGCACAAATTAAAATAAAGCACGACTTATTATTGACAATGATTGATGGAAAAATTTGCACCGCATTGAGTGATGCAACATCATCAATGCGCTGTTATATTTGTAACGCAAAACCAACCGAAATGAATGACTTAGAACGAATCAAAGAGAAAACTCCTAATCCAAAATTTTATAAATTTGGAATAAGCTCTCTACATGCTTGGATTCGCAGCATGGAATGCCTGATACATATAGCTTATAACCAAGATTTCAAAAAATGGTCTGCTGTTTCACCGGAACATAAAGCATTAAAGGCAAATAGAAAAAAACAAATTCAAAATGATTTTATGCAAGAGATGGGTTTAAAAATAGATTTTATTAAACAAGGAGTAGGAACAAGTAACGATGGAAACACTGCAAGACGATTTTTTTCAGACCCTACAACAACCTCCAAAATTACCGGCTTAAATGAAAATTTAATATACAGATTTTCTGTATTGTTGCAAGCAGTCGCTTCTGAATATCCGATAAATGCCAATAAGTTTGAGAAAGGACCACGCACTAATTATATGAAAAAAGTGGCCACCGTTAAAATCGACGAAAACTACGGAAAACTGTAGTTTGTGTGATGCCGATGAAAAGTTCATATCCGCACAACCCTCAAAATATGCTAGTTTTTAAGCTACGAGCCTATAAAGGTAATATTGGTGGTATAAAACGTACACATATTATACATAGTATACCCACTCTTAGCGTTACCCAAGATCAACCAGCGTGGAGGTGGTGAGTGTCTGATCTCCTTTTTTGTTCTTGTTTTTATTTTTTTAATATTTTTTAAATATTTTTTTATTTTTTAATATTTTTTTATTTTTTTTATTTTTTATCTTATAGTGTTTTTCTATTGTCTCAAACTCCTTGATTTTCCCTATTACCAGCATCAATAATGTTATGCAATAATGCATTGCTTGGATATTTTACATTTGGTTGATGACGCGCATATCCGAGATACCAAATCACGCTTGCAATATGTGCACAGGTTCCCAGCGTTCTTGCCCCAGTCTTGCAAGTACAGTAATAACCTAATATAGGTTCCTCATCGATTATACCATCGTCATTCATTGGGCGGTTATTATTACGATATCTTATCCACAATTGGTATGTTGTCCTATTACGATGACGTGAATACACACGCAATCGCAATAAGTTAGCTTGAAACCTGTGGCTATCTAATTCCAATATTTCTGTATCATCTCTCGTGACTTTATCCTGGATATATGAAGGAGCCAATTCAATTTGATATATACCTACACTTAAGTCTTTTAAATAATCTAAATCAAGTATGGGAAAATCTGGTATCTGATTCTCATTGAGTCTCGTCCATTGAGCATTCCCACGCTTAAGGCCTTCAGTCTCCACCAATTCCTGAAGCTCGTTAGGTGCACGAGCTCTCTCAAGTATATTCAGAGCCAATTCAGCTGTGGCTCCTTCCATGTGTATTGGTTCGCGATATTTATCAATTATTGCTCCAGCTATAAGATAGAATTCCCGTAAATGATTCGCATGATGAAAAGGTATTATATCTTTAAAAAACTTAAAAATCGTCTTAATATGGCCATTACGCGCCTCAATTATCCATCTTGTTTTTGTAATTAATCTCGAATCATTAGCGACTTCAGTGCTGAGTTGAAATTGTCCTGGTTCTAATATTCCCGGCATTCGATGGTCAATGCCGAGTCTATTTAGAAGCGGAAGTACGTCTCTATACCCTCTATCGACAATGACAATACCGCCTTCTCCTAACCATTCTCTAAGTGCTCCTGCATCATCTTCAAACTGTTTTTCAAGCATTGCAGCATCATTGTTTTGATAATCCGAAAAGTATTCTATGTAAACTTCGACAAGGATTGCCTGACGATTTTCTGAAACTGTTATTCAAATATAACAGTCGACAAGCTGTGAGTTTGGCCGTAGCTAATGTAAGGCAATCTTTGATGCTACGGTTTGTACCCGAAAATATAGGATTAGGGACAATCACTAGAGAGGAATATATACAGCGCCACGTGACCGATTTTACTAACACTCTGTATAATCCCGATGTAGAGAATCGACAAGTTATTGTTTATATAGATGGTACGTACTGTGACGTGGCCCCGTGTGCCCGTCACAGGAGTCGATGGCGGAGACGCCACCCCGAGTTAGGATCATACGGTGGAATGGACATTTGGATTGCGCGGGTATTGCTGGCCGTCTAGATTTTGATTTCAGGACGAAGCGGCCGTACGGCCCCAGTTTCGGCAGGCTGGCGCCACCCGACGGGGTGGTGCCGCACCAAAGGAATAGGCGGCGAGGATCGACGTCGCGCCGGGATCGTCACTGTTGGGCCAGGTGCGAGCGAGCGAGGACGTCTTGCGAGGACCGTTGCGG
Source organism: Temnothorax rugatulus (assembly GCA_035220575.1). Classification (NCBI taxonomy): domain Eukaryota; kingdom Metazoa; phylum Arthropoda; class Insecta; order Hymenoptera; family Formicidae; genus Temnothorax; species Temnothorax rugatulus. The sequence continues at coordinate 104,046 of JASTWL010000573.1, forward strand.
CGAACTGTGAGCGAGGGCGGAGGCCCGGCGAGCCCGATCGAGGCGAAGGACCGAGAACCCGGATTGTGAACGGCCGGCAATCCCGCACAACGAGGTAACGGGAGGTAGCGAGGGCGGAGGGTCGCGTACCGTATCGTAATAGTGGTGAGAGACGCGCGTACGATCGAGGAGTGGAGGATCTACGCGTGATTGTCGTGAATCCTTCGGGATTATTGTCGTGAATCCGTCGGGATTATCGTGAATTATTCGGGTCTGACATACCCCGCCCATCGCTGCCCCGTAAAGATACTGTGGGGTGTCCATTCCTTCCCGGCTCAACCGCCGTATGATTGCGTGTTATTTGCGTATAATATTGCCACGTAGTTAGTAAGTCTTTTGCGTATAACATTTCGGAGTCTGTATCGGCCCAACAGTCACTATCGTTAATTTCGCGTTATATTCGGGTGCACTCAGAGGGACGTATCGTAACCCGGCCTGTTAATTACTGTGCCCGGTGCTCCCCGCGTGAGGCGTCAGGATCACGGGTCGAGTGCGTGTGCTTAACGTGTCGCCCGTATAGCCGGTATTATCATGTATTGCGCGTTCACGTTGTATGAATAATATTTTGACACGTCCTTAAGTTTTGCGAGTAATATTTCGACGCGTTCTATCTTAAGTTTTGCGAGTAATATTTCGACGCGCTCTATCCTAAGTTTTGCGAGTAATATTTCGACGCGTTCTATCTTGAGTGTTGCGAGTAATATTTCGACGCGTTCTATCTTAAGTTTTGCGAGTAATATTTCGACGCGTTCTATTTTAAGTTTTGCGAGTAATCTTTCGACGCGTTCTATTTTGCGAATCGCCGTTAGAGTCCTTAAGTTTTGCGAGCAATATTTCGACTCGTTCTATTTTGCGAATCACCGTTAGAGGCTTTAAGTTGTGTGAATAATATTTCGGCGCGTGCTATTTTGTGAATCACCGTTAGTGTCTTTAAGTCTTGTGTATAATCTACAGTTTTGTGTATCCTCGAGAGAGTCATTGTCCTCGGTGCGACAATCAGGTTTAGAGTTGCGAATAATAGTGGAGCCTTTATATTCTGCGAATAATATTTAGATTCGTATTGAGCATCCCCGTTTGCGAATAATCGGGTGTGAATCGGCCAACAATAGAGAGTGTCTTATAGAGCATTTAGATGTTGTGAGCGGTTCTCCGAGTCACCTTAAATGTTTATGTGTCTGTATCATTTCGCGAGTTCCACGCGCTCGGGCGCGTAGTCGAGGTAACGAGTCGTATTGCGGAGAAATCCCGCGTTTCGGGTTACATTTGGCGAGTCACTGTTTGCGAGCCATCCGTATTACCCATTTTGCGTGATCCCGGCCGGTGGATAGGTTGCCGTGACTCTTAGGGATTTCGCGTGGTTACCACCTGTATATATTCGGCCGCCAATACCGGGCGAGAAGCGGCCAGCCTCATAACCTTGTGAATATATGATCTGATATCTATTTTCCCGCAGATTCTTATTTTGTGTCGTCCAAACCACTGTCAACGGCCTTCAGATCCGATCCATCGCTGAACCACGACCCTCTAGTCAGAAACTGAGCAGCCGTCGCGATTGGCAAGAGCGTATTGGAGAATATTTAGAGTATCGAAGTTATTGAGAGTATTTGAGCGTAGCTACGGTCGTTGAGAGTAAATAGGTGGTGTGGCCTCTTCCACACCTGGCGCCCAAACTGTCGTGTCACGTTTCCGCTCTGCTATCCGATCCCAAATAATTATAGCGGCGACGAACGTCGTATTTGAGGACGAACGTATCGAAACAAAACAAACAAAAAGCCGTTATAGTACAGTTACATAGAAAAATCCACTAACTACCGCGCTCTTAGATGGTCTTATTCTGTACATAAGGGTCGTCATTTAGTGAAACCAGCACTAATGGTTGCCCCTGATGGATATATTTTGGACATTCATGGTCCATACTTTTCGGATTATCAAAACAATGATGCTGCAGTGCTTGAAAAACAGTTTGAAGATGATGCAGGAGCACTTAGAGAATGGTTAGGAGAAGGCGGTATTGTCATTGTCGATAGAGGGTATAGAGACGTACTTCCGCTTCTAAATAGACTCGGCATTGACCATCGAATGCCGGGAATATTAGAACCAGGACAATTTCAACTCAGCACTGAAGTCGCTAATGATTCGAGATTAATTACAAAAACAAGATGGATAATTGAGGCGCGTAATGGCCATATTAAGACGATTTTTAAGTTTTTTAAAGATATAATACCTTTTCATCATGCGAATCATTTACGGGAATTCTATCTTATAGCTGGAGCAATAATTAATAAATATCGCGAACCAATACACATGGAAGGAGCCACAGCTGAATTGGCTCTGAATATACTTGAGAGAGCTCGTGCACCTAACGAGCTTCAGGAATTGGTGGAGACTGAAGGCCTTAAGCGTGGGAATGCTCAATGGACGAGACTCAATGAGAATCAGATACTAGATTTTCCCATACTTGATTTAGATTATTTAAAAGACTTAACTGTAGGTATATATCAAATTGAATTGGCTCCTTCATATATCCAGGATAAAGTCACGAGAGATGATACAGAATTATTGGAATTAGATAGCCACAGGTTTCAAGCTAACTTATTGCGATTGCGTGTGTATTCACGTCATCGTAATAGGACAACATACCAATTGTGGATAAGATATCGTAATAATAACCGCCCAATGAATGACGATGGTATAATCGATGAGGAACCTATATTAGGTTATTACTGTACTTGCAAGACTGGGGCAAGAACGCTGGGAACCTGTGCACATATTGCAAGCGTGATTTGGTATCTCGGATATGCGCGTCATCAACCAAATGTAAAATATCCAAGCAATGCATTATTGCATAACATCATTGATGCTGGTAATAGGGAAAATCACGGAGTTTGAGACAATAGAAAAACACTATAAGATAAAAAATAAAAAAAAAATAAAAATAAAAAAATATTAAAAAATAAAAAAATATTTAAAAAATATTAAAAAAATAAAAACAAGAACAAAAAAGGAGATCAGACACTCACCACCTCCACGCTGGTTGATCTTGGGTAACGCTAAGAGTGGGTATACTATGTATAATATGTGTACGTTTTATACCACCAATATTACCTTTATAGGCTCGTAGCTTAAAAACTAGCATATTTTGAGGGTTGTGCGGATATGAACTTTTCATCGGCATCACACAAACTACAGTTTTCCGTAGTTTTCGTCGATTTTAACGGTGGCCACTTTTTTCATATAATTAGTGCGTGGTCCTTTATGGAAACAGCTGAACAGTACGTAACTCATTACAAATGGTACTATATGCCTGCTACAGTTCATAAGTTACTGTTACATGGTGCAGAAGTGATACAGCAGTTTATAGTACCAATTGGATCATTATCTGAAGAAGCGCAAGAATCAAGGCATAAGGAATTCAG
>JASTWL010000573.1:112500-114234 GCA_035220575.1 Temnothorax rugatulus
CAACCCATACACCTCCAAAATTTTGAGTAAATTGCAAAAAAAACCGCAAAAAATGGCAAAAAATCGCGAAAAATTGCAGTTGTGCAAATTTAAAATTTTTTTTCGAACTAGATCAAGTGTATTTTTTATGTATTTCGATGCGCTGAATCTAAATCACAAGTTGATTTAGCTCGTTGACTCTCCTAATTTGGAATAAATTGCAAAAAACCGCCAGAAATGGCTAAAAATCGCTAAAATTGCAGTTATGCAAACGAAAAAATTTTTCTCGAACTAAATCAAGTATATTTCTTACGTATTTTGATGCGCCGAATCTAAATCTGAAGTAAATTTTGCTCGTTGACCCTGTAAATTTAAAGTAAATTGCAAAGAACCGCTTCAAGTCGCAATAAAATCATGAAAAATTGCAATTATAAAAACGAAAAAAATTTTCTTAAACTAAAGCAAGTACTTTTCTTATGTATCTTGATGCGCTGAATCCAAATCCGACGTTGGTTTAGCTTTTACACCCTTCAACTTTGAGTAAATTGCGGAAAACCGCTAAAATTAGTAAAAATTGTGAAAAATAGGTATGAAGATGTAGATAATATCAAAAAATGGTATGTTCTTACTGACAGTAATAAACTAAACATGATTCCTTTCAAATTATACCATAAATTTATAAATTGTAATTAAAATAAAAAAAAACGACCTTCATGAGTTTACACTGTTTTTTGCTTGTATCGAACTCTTTCTCTTCTAATGTTCTATGCAATAGCAAGTAGTCAAGAAGAGAGTGAAGGAAGTGTAATTTGAGATCCATCAAGTGACCCAAATTGTTGTGATTTTCCTACAACTGTCATAAGCTTCTATTTTCCCTGATATTCCAATTACTTTCTTTTATCAAAACTAACTAACTTCAAGTTTGTTGTTGAAGAACTATCGCTTGTTCCTGTAACCAGGGGCACCTCCACGTGGTGATGGTGGGCAACAGCCGTTGGCAGAGTCCCTGGGTTAACGGCGAGATGCCAGTCATGGCAGGTACAAGTGATAAGTTTTTTACGATGCAGGGATTCGGAACCCCAGTATCGGCGTCTGGTCAGGGTGAGAAAGCAGGCCCGCAGGCGGTCGGTCATCAAGCGACTGCAGCTCTACATTAGTGGGTAACTTGGCTACTGTAGGGTTTAATGTTACAAGAAGTTACTCCCACATATGTAACAAAAGCCCTCATTGGTTTTGTTATGTTTGTGGACAATACCAAGTGATTAAATACCGAAGGCCTTTATCTGCCAAATTAAAATCAATTTATGAAGATTGTTTCGGTATTAAAATTACGAATTGGGATGCAAGTTGGATACCGCATACCGCATGTGGGAGATGTAATAAATGTTAACACAATGGGCGAAGACCAAAAGCAAGGACTACTTGCAATTTACAAAACCGATGATATGGTCCGCGCCTAGAAATTCCGAAAACTGCTTATTTTTGCATGACGGATATTACAGGTTTCACCACTACTAGTAAATCAAAAGTCAAGTACGCCAACGTCGATTCAGTTGTGAAACCTGAAAAAGTAGTAGTTGTTGATGAAAACGGTTGCTTGCGAACCAATGGATGTTGAGGAGGAAGAAATGCAAGATGACGAGGTCTTCTACGAAGATAGTTCTGAAGATGAAGAATATTTACCGGATGGTCAGCAAAAAGCTCTTGAAACCTTCAACCAAAAAGAACTGAATGATCTCGTAAGAGATTTAGGAT
>JASTWL010000574.1:0-113930 GCA_035220575.1 Temnothorax rugatulus
GGGACCGTTCTCTCACGAATACAGCGAAATTAAATGAGACTAACAAGGGAACGGTCGGGGGTGTCCGAGACCGATTTGGATAAGCTTTGGCTATGTTGTAGAGCATCAAAATATATTAGACACGTATTTTTTTTTTGCGGCGTATCTCGACGTTTATTGGTTGAAAAAATCCCTAAAAAATAACGACCGATTTGGATGCCCTTTGGATATGTTGTTGAGCATCAAAAAACATTAGAGACGTGTTTTTTTTTAGCTGCGTATCTCGACGTTTAGGGGTTGAAACAACTTTTTTTTAGCTGCGTATCTCGACGTTTAGGGGTTGAAACAACTCCTTGAAAATAACGACCGATTTGGATGCGCTTTGGATATGTTGTAGAGCATCAAAAAACATTAGACACGTGTTTATTTTTAGCTGCGTATCTCGACGTTTAGGGGTTGAAACAACCCCTCGAAATAACGGATTTTAGTTTTTAGCGAATATCTTCGAAAATATAAGGCGTAACGACAAAACATTTGAACGAAATGTTTATGGTTTTTTGTGCTCTTTACAATGGCGTAATCAGATTTTTAAAATTTGTCACATTTTTTAATTTAACCCCACCCTCACCTATTATTTTTGCCAAATATAACAATTTTTCCAACGCAAATTTAAGAGCGTCAAATGCCAAATACATCCATGTGTATTTTTATTATGATACCATTATTAGATTTTTGGCAAGACGAGATGATATGTGGTATAGGCGTCGCGCTGTAGGTAGGTGTTGCGTTATTTCTGTTCAAGTTGCGCCGTACGCTTAAAAATTTCCATTTCAACTCCGGGATGACCGAAAGCGCTGATGCGAAGGCCAGCGCAAGGCTATTTCGAGAGTCCTGGACTAGCAACGGAATGTCGACTCCGACATTATAAATACCGCCGAATTGTATCGGGCGGGCAGTCGCAAATTGGAAAGAGACGGTATCAAACCTAACAAAGACCACTCCATTAATTATAAAGTGCGTATTTATTTATATAATTAAAGTTCGAGACAAATATTTAATTTTAATATCTTTCAGAATGAAGTTTAATCCATACAATGTAATAATGCTACTTTCTGCAACTTTCACTGCTTTCAACTATTCACCAAGTCCGACAACTTCGGAGGAAGAAAAAGTAAAAGAAAACATTGAACGTATACTGCTTGACATACAAAACCAAGAATTTGACGTAGAAGAGGAAGAAACTTTAGGTTTTTATGATATATATGAGATTCCAGAACCGGAAAGAGTTGATTTATTTGAGGAAGATCATGGTAAAGTATATCTTCCGGAAGAAGTTACTTGCAGCTCTGTTGAGGCAACAATATCAAGTGACTATAAAAGGCAAGCTGTGGAATACTGGAGGAGTGGTAAAACAAGAGGAAGATCGCTTGAAGGAGTTAAACAAAGGTACAAAAAAGTTACATCAATACGACAACTAGCACGATGGGAGAGCCAAATTAGTGAAGGTGGTAGTAGAATGGAAAAATTAGAAAGAATTTCTGCATACATATAACCTTCCGGACTTCCTGCTTATTTATTTTCGTGCTAACTCCTCGCTGTCAGCGCCTAGTGCTGACCTTCGCATCAGCGCTTTCGGTTGTCCCGGAGTTATAATTGGGATAGTGTATTATTGTAGCGGTTAATGTGACGCACGTTCAAATTTGCGACTGCCCGCTCGATCTTACAATTCAGCGGTGGTATTTATAATGTCGGAGTCTACATTCCGTTGCTAGTCCAGGACTCTCGAAATAGCCTTGCGCTGGCCTTCGCATCAGCGCTTTCGGTCATCCCGGAGTTGAAATGGAAATTTTTAAGCGTACGGCGCAACTTGAACAGAAATAACGCAACACCTACCTACAGCGCGACGCCTATACCACATATCATCTCGTCTTGCCAAAAATCTAATAATGGTATCATAATAAAAATACACATGGATGTATTTGGCATTTGACGCTCTTAAATTTGCGTTGGAAAAATTGTTATATTTGGCAAAAATAATAGGTGAGGGTGGGGTTAAATTAAAAAATGTGACAAATTTTAAAAATCTGATTACGCCATTGTAAAGAGCACAAAAAACCATAAACATTTCGTTCAAATGTTTTGTCGTTACGCCTTATATTTTCGAAGATATTCGCTAAAAACTAAAATCCGTTATTTTCGAGGGGTTGTTTCAACCCCTAAACGTCGAGATACGCAGCTAAAAATAAACACGTGTCTAATGTTTTTTGATGCTCTACAACATATCCAAAGCGCATCCAAATCGGTCGTTATTTTCAAGGAGTTGTTTCAACCCCTAAACGTTGAGATACGCAGCTAAAAAAAAGTTGTTTTAACCCCTAAACGTCGAGATACGCAGCTAAAAAAAAACACGTCTCTAATGTTTTTTGATGCTCAACAACATATCCAAAGGGCATCCAAATCGGTCGTTATTTTTTAGGGATTTTTTCAACCAATAAACGTCGAGATACGCCGCAAAAAAAAAATACGTGTCTAATATATTTTGATGCTCTACAACATAGCCAAAGCTTATCCAAATCGGTCTCGGACACCCCCGACCGTTCCCTTGTAAGTGAAAGCGTGCGACTCACCGTATCGTTGCCCGGCTGGCTGTGTAGGTCGTCCTTCCGTCCGGTATGAGCTCTCCTTGTAGCGGGAGGAGCAAGCAGGCAAGCAGGAAAGGAGCGTGCAATCAAGCAGCGGGCGCACAGAGCAAAGCAGGCAGGCAAGCGAAAACTAGTGCACTGGTTGATGGCGGTTCAATATGAGTGTATGCGGCCACGTACGAACGATGAGTGAGTGCTCCGGCACTCTCCAGCTCGCGCTCCTGTAAGTACGGCGCGAGCGAGTACCAGTTTCCATCATTAGAAATGCCACCCGCGGGCGGGCAGCACGAGTCGGGTGAGTCGCGCGAAAATTGGCAATCCGATCGCGGCCCGCCAACGTTTCGCGCGAGTCTATGAACACGGAATTGCCGTTACCGACGGTAACGGCTCAAACGATACGCAATTGTGATGCAATGCAAACGACTTAGAACTAACGCAATTCAAATGAAGAGTGACTTATCAACTAATCGAAACGTATGTACAGATATTTACATGCGAGCGTCAAACATCCCGTCCACCAAAATACAATGTGTTGTATTTTACTACTCTGTATCGGGCGCCCGTGGTGGCGTGCCCATTGGCAGAGGGCAGAGCTTCACCAGGGGACGCCTGATCGAGTCGTCCGCCACCCGGACCGTGGCGACCCGCGGGACTCCATCGCGACCCGGATGGAGCGCTTCGATTCTTCCACGCTTCCAATGCAAGGGGGACACGTTATCATCCTTAACGAGCACCAATGAGCCCACGGCGAGCGGGTTGGCGGAGGTCCACCACTTGGGACGCTGCTGCAAGGTGTGAAGATACTCCTTGTGCCAGTGCCCCCAGAAATCTTGGTGGATCCGTTGTACTAGCTGCCACCGACCTAAGTGAGTCGTCGACAGCGGAGTCAGGTCGGGCGAGGGGACCGCCACGAGGGGCTCCATTGTCAGAAAATGTCCCGGCGACAGGACCTCGATGTCCGACGGATCTGTGCTCAAGAGGCAGAGAGGTTGGGAGTTCAGGACGGCCTCGACCTGAGCGAGGACCGTCGTGAACTCCTCCAGCGATAGGGTTTGATCCCCCACCACCCTTCGAAGATGGGTCTTGAAAGATTTAACTCCCGCCTCCCAGAGCCCCCGAAGTGGGGCGCAGAGGGAGGATTAAAGGACCATTTGATCCTTTCTCGCTCCGCTGCGTGGCACATGTGCTGTTCGAGTTCTCGGGATGCTCCCACGAAATTAGTGCCGCAGTCGCTGTACAACAGCGAGCAGCGTCCGCGTCGGGTTACGAAACGCCGCAGCACAGCGAGAAAGGAGTCTGTGGACAGTGAAAGAGCGACTTCTAAATGGATTGCCTTAACGGCGAAGCAGATGAAAAGGCATACATAAGCCTTGAAGGCGGAGACTCTCCGAGCCCGGCGAGGGGTTATCGCGAACGGCCCCGCGAAGTCCACGCCGCTGACGGAGAACGGCTTGACTGCGCTAACCCTTACGGCCGGGAGGTCGGCCATGGGGGGTTGGAGAGCTCGGGGATTCGCTCGGAAACACCTGTAGCAATCGGAGAAGACTCGTCTGATCGCCTGATGTACTCCGAGGATCCAAAAACGCTGAGCAAGCAGATACTGGAGCGTACGTCTACCTGGGTGCAAGTGTGCACGATGCACTTGCTCTATAACAAGCTCGGTGAGTCTGTGCCGGTTAGGCAGCAGTACAGGGTGTTTGACCTCGTAGCTCAACCCCGAGTGGCTGAGCCGGCCGCCCACCCTGAGGACACCCGCGGCGTCTAGAAACGGAGCGAGTTTGAGAAGAGGTTTGGGCATTCTCTTCCCCTTTCTGATTCGATCAATCTCCTCGGGAAAGGATTCCGATTGAACGAGTTTTACTACTACTAATAACGCCGAATGCGCTTCAAGTTGGTCCACGGCCTCGGTAGCAGGCACCTGTTGGGCCCTGGATCGACCCGTAAACCTTCGGATGTACGCTACTATCCTACAAATCTTGTCTAACGACGAAAATTTATCTAATAAGGGCGATATGGCGCTGGGTGTATCGCACGTGACGAGTGCGACGATCCTTTCCTCCTCGCATAGACTCTTCAGAAATAACAGGCTCGGTGCGGGACTCGAAGTCTATCAGCCACTCAGGGCCTCTCCACCACAGTGCATTAGCGACGAGCTCGCGCGGGAAGAGTCCACGCGAGCAGTGATCGGCTGGATTGAACTCGGTAGCCACGTGACCTCAAGCCGCGACCGAGGTCTTTTCCTGAATTTTGGCCACGCGATTACGAACGAAGGTCCTCCATCGATGCGGGGAAGAGAGGATCCAATACAGAACTATCCTGGCATCGGACCAGGCATACTCTTCATCAATTTCTATGTGTCCTCGCAGGAGTTGACGGACGTAAGCAATCAAGTTCGCGAGGAGCAACGCAGCGCAGAGCTCTAAATGGGGTAGAGAGATAGCACGTAGCGGGATCACTTTAGACTTGGCACAAAGAATCACGATTTTAGTTTCCGACGGAGTCACAATACGTAGGTACACTACCGCCCCATATCCCTGTTCGCTCGCGTCGCAAAAGCCGTGTAACTCGCGACGGACGCTATCGCCTGCGGGAACTGTGCGGGGAATACGAAGGGAGGCCAGCGCGTCGAACTCAGCTTGATAGCGCTCCCACTGACGGCGAACGTCTCCCGGAGGCTCGTCGTCCCACTCGAGCTTCAACGTCCACAAGCGCTGTATCAATCGTTTCGCGGTAAATGTTAGTGGCGCCAAGAATCCCAAGGGATCAAAGATACGCGCTACCTCCGATAAGATCGTACGTTTAGTGCACTTTCGAGTCAGCGGGTTAAGTTGAAAACCGAAGCTATCCGACTGCGAGTGCCAGCGAAGGCCCAGAACCTTGAGCGCTTGATCTTCGGGCGATTCGAACGACAGCATTGTCTGACTACAGATTTCTGGGTCGAGCCCTTCCAACGCGGCGGGATGGCTGCTCGCCCATTTTCGCAACTCGAAGCCGGCGCCCGAAATAATTTGAGTAATTGATCGCGAAGCGCGATGGCTCGTTCAACGGTGCGAACGCTGGCCACGACGTCGTCCACGTATAGTGATTCGAGCAGTACAGTGTAGACTAAAGGGTACTTATCTCGGTTATCGTGAGCCAACTTAAGGAGGCAATAAATCGCCAGAAACGGAGAAGCCGTATTACCGAAGATAACCGTTGTGAGCAAGTAGTCGAGAATGGGATCCGATTTCGAAAAACGCCAGACGATGCGCTGATAATCGCGATGTTCCGGATTTATCCAGATTTGTCGGAACATTTGTTTCACGTCCGCGGTAACAGCCACGGGCTCAGCGCGAAAGAGGAGTAGGACCGCGACAATGTCGGGTTGTAATTTCGGGCCACTCAGCAGGGTATCGTTTAAGGATAGCCCGTTCGGGCATTTCAATGAAGCATCGAAAACGACTCGAAGCTTTGTAGTGACGCTGTCTAATTTGTGCACTCCATGATGGGGCAAGTAGTACACGCGACCGTCCGCGGGAAAAGGATCGCTCGCTAGCTCCATGTGACCGCTATCCAAATAGTCCTGCATGAACGCATTATAACTATCCCGAAATTCTTGATTTGATTTAAATCGACGCTCGAGTGCGCGTAGCTTGTTAACGGCGATCGGCCGAGAATCCGCGAACGTAGGAGGGTCCGAGGCGAATGGGTACGAGACGACGAAACGACTCGAATGATCGCGATAAGTGGTTCTGTCAAATATTTCCTTGCAACGTCGATCCTCCTCGGAGCAAGGCGCGTGTTCGGGCACCTCCTCCAGTCTCCAGAACTGCCCCACCGCGGCGTCAATCGACTCGATAGTGGTGGCGAAAGAGTGCAAGGGTTGCACTCGCAACGACGGCGAGATCGCGCCCATAAAGACCCATCCGAACACTGTATTAAAGGCGTCCGGTTCGCCATCTTTACCGGTACGCCGGCCATCGCGCAGCACGGAGACGAAAGATTCCGCCCCTAGTAGGACATCAATAGAGCCCGGCAAATAATATTCCGGGTCTGCGAGTGTCAGTCCCCGCAAACGACTCCACGACTTCGCCTCGATGCGGCTATGAGGCAGCGGCGAGGTGATGCGAGGAAGCACCGTGGCTTCGACCGGGAGTCGAGTATCGGCTCTATCTCGCACTCGAATAATGAATGAGGTAAGGCCCCTTGTAGTGGCGGCCTTAGTTTCGTTGACGCCTAATACCGTCACGCGGTGCTTGGTCCGAGCGAACCCGCCTCGCTGAAGGCAGCTCTCGGTAACGAAGTTAGCCTGACTCGCGCTATCTAGTAATATACGGACCGGAAACGCGTTACCGTAAACGTCGAGGGCCTCCGCGCGAACGGTCGATAGCAAGACCACGCCATCTGAAACGCTGGCCATAGAGACTATCGGCTTGTCGTCGGTATTCGCCGGCGCCGCGGCATCGTGGACCGCAGGAGCGGTCACGGGAGGCGGGACGCTAGCCTGCTCGAAATGCAGGAGTAAGTGATGTTTCGCCTGACAACACCGGCCGGCCCACGAGCTGGGGCAGTTCCTCACCCCATGGCCTGTGCGGAGACAATTTAGGCACAGCCCCTTTTCGCGAGCAAGGTTATGCCGTTCCTTGGCTGAAAGCTTTAGGAAACTTGGACATTTAGCCAACGGGTGTTGCTCCTTGCATTTAAGACACGCGGCGTTTTGAGCAACGAGCGAAGTAGTCGACACGGCTTTCTTTGACGCATTCGACTGTGACGAGGTGGGCGACGCGCTTGAGAAGCCCGAAATCGACGTGAGAACTCGGCAGTGTTCGGCGAGAAATTTCGTTAAATCGGAATAGTGAGGGATCTCCTCCGACCGATGTTCCGATTCAAACTTCTCCCTTAACGATCGAGGGAGTTTATCCGACAAGAATTTAAAGAGTAAGTAATCCCAAGCGTCGGTGGGGAATCCGAGCACTTTCAGAGCCCGCGTATTCTCGGTAAAGGCGTCTAAGAGGGCACGCAATGGGGCAGCCGATTCGGCCTTCAAAGGCTTGGCGTCGAGCATCAAATCCACGTGATAATCTACCAGCTTCCGCTTGTTTTGATAGCGCGAAATCAACTCGTCGTATGCAATCGCGTAGTTTTCCGGGGTCATGGGCAAGTTTTTTACGACGCCGAGAGCCTCCCCCGACAATGAGGCCAACAAGTACTGATATTTCTCGATATCGGACACGCTGCGATTTTCGTGGATCGCCGTATTGTACAGCGCGATGAAGGATGGCCATTGGCTATGATCACCCGTAAATTGTGGGAGGGCGATCTTCGGTAATCTGATCGCGGAGCGGGGTGCGAGCGGCGCACCCGGCGCGGACGCATCGGTCCCCGGCGCGGGAACGAAGCTCTCATACCGCCCTATCACTGCAAAACGCATTTTATCGAAATCATCGCGTATCGTGTCTTCGACGGCAAATTCCTCATCCGTGGCATCCTGAATTATTTGGAGGTAAGCCTCCTCAAAATCTTGAACTAATTGTGCTACCGTCGGATAACGAATGAGAAAGGTGGGTCTCATGGTTACATTGTCAACCGCGAGCATCGAATACTGATGTATTTCTCGCATGCGCCGAATGCATAGCTCACGTCGCGATTTGCTGCCCCGATTCATGTTGAAGTCGGAGTATGATATTTATCGAGATAGCTAACGAATACAATCACCTCGGTTCACCACGTCGACGAGTCAGGAGATGGCAGCCTGCAACAACAACGTACGAAATACGTCTCGCAGCGGAATGCGGAGACCAAAACAACGAAACAATAGGCGAAAGTACCGCGCCGCTCGCCAAGGTCGAGGGAGGGGGGGGGGGGGCGGACGACTCGAGTTCGAACAAGTGATCGATGGCGATGGAATATTCCCGAATATTCGATCGCCTGTCGCAATATTAGATTTTCACGATAAAGCCAGCAACGAATTGCGGATATTTTCGTCACGACGTGCCGAATGCGACGAAGGACGAGAGATATCACGCGGGGTGCACGTGCACGCGCCGATTCCTTCGAATTGGCAATGAATTAGCGAGGAGGGCTGCAACGATTATGCAGCGATCAGCGAGCGAGAATTGTGGATATCTTCGTCGCGACCTGCCGAATGCGACGAGTGACGAGAGATATCACGCGGGGCGCACGTGCACGCGCCGGTTACTCCGAATTAATTAGCAATGAATTAGCAAGGAGGGCTGCATCGATTATGCAGCGATCAGCGAACGAGAGTTGCGGATATCTTCGTCGCGACATGTCGAATGCGACGACGGACGAGAGATATCACGCGGGGTGCACATGCACGCGTCGATTCCTCTGAATTGCGGATATCTTCGTCGCGACGTGCCGAATGCGACGAAGGACGAGAGATATCACGCGGGGTACGCGCGCAAGCGAACAATTAGCACGCGCCGATATCTACACGACGAAACGCCCTACAATGTTCCGGCGACGTTTAAGGCGAATCGCGCGAAAGGTTTCTACTTGCACACTTAAAAACTATGAGGAAGCAATGTACAAGTTTCTACTTGCACATTTAAAAACTATGAGGAAGCAATGTGCAAGTTTCTACTTGCACACTTAAAACCTATGAGGAAGCAATGTGCAAGTTTCTAATTGCACACTTTTTTTTATAGATAGAGTATCATTAAAAATAGATTGGTGTTGGATTTGGCAATGATCAGTGAAGGGGTTACCAATTTTTGTCTAAAAAGTGTACAAGTCATACATGAAATCTTATATATAAGGTATCATTAAAGGGAGGTTCTCTTGAATTTGGCGAAGATTAGTGAAAGGGTTACCAATTTCTGCCTAAAAAATGTATAGGGTAGACTGAGGCAAATCGGATTACTAATTAGCACAATAAAATAGCTCGTTTAAAATAAAACACTAACGAAAATTGTCTTAAAACTTATATTAATCCGATATTCGCCTCAATCTACCCTAAGTTATTTGATGGAGAGTATCATTAAAGGAAGATTGTTATTTAATTTGGCGAGGATCGATGAAGGGATTACCGATTTCTGCTTAAAAAGAAGTGTATAAGATGTACATGTAAATTTTATATAGAATATTATTAAAAGAAGGTTGTTTTGAATTTTGCGAGGTGAAAGGGTTACCGATTTCTGCTTAAAAAATGTATAAGTTATTTGATGGATAAAGTATCATCTAAGAAAGGTATTTAATTTGGCGAGGATCGGTGAAGGAGTTACCGATTTTTGCTAAAAAAAATTACATGTATTAGTTATACATGTAATTTTATATACAGTATCATTAAAAAAAGGTTGGTATTAAATTTGGCGATAATCGGTAAAAAAGTTCTGTCTTTATATTGAATTTTTCAAAATTTTAAATGCCTTTAACTCAAGAACTGATCAACCAAATCTTAAAGAATTATATATGAAATAATGGTAAAAAAGACTGAAGAATATGATAAAATTAGAAGTAGTTCAATATTTCAAAATTTACAAAAGTTAGAGCAACCACGAGCATTTCTAAAAAAAATTCAAAATTTTATAAAGAAAAAACCATTTACCGATTATTAGATATACCGATAATCAACCTAATCTTAAAGTATTATATATGAAATAGGGGTAGAAAAGACTGAAGAATATAATAAAATTAAAAATAGCCCAATATTTTAAAATTTGCCAAAGTTACAGCAACCACGGACATTTCTAAAAAAATTCAAAAATTTTTTTAAAAAGAACCCGTTTACCGATCATCGCCAAATTCAATACCAACTTTTTTTAAATAATACTCTATCAATTGAAAAAAATTCTGCCCAATATCTCAATATTTGAGAAAGTTAGAGCAACCACGGACATTTCTAAAAAAATCAAGCATGACTTGCAGTGCGGTGTAATTTGATCGCTGTTTAGGGAGGCCGCGTAAATTTGTACGAGTCCCGTGCGCGTGCGTGATCAACCCGATATCCTATAGATCTTTTCAGCAGTGCTGGAGATCGCACGGGATAGTGGTGTGCGTGTACGGATGGCTCTGCAGAGGCGCGTGGTTTCTCGCTTTCAGATTATTACGAATTGCAGTGCGTTCTGTATAGTCTTGTAAGCAATAGATATGTTTTGTTGTTGAGAAAAACTCGACGATAAAATTATAAATTATTATTTGTCAATATGAATGTTGGTTTATCTTGTCAAAAGAGGAATGCTAATGTTCAATTGACATTTGAATCCCGATCTAGATGGAAAAAGAGATGGAAAATCTTCCGATGGATGAGGACAGCTGTGATGCGCTAGTAGATTACGACAGCGACAGCGATAGCAGTGTGGTCACGGTGGTAGAGAGAGAAAGAGACAGTGAGAAAATATTGAGAAAAGATGAAGGTAAGAGAGCAATTTTTTTTAATAAAACAATCAAATTTTGTATAGAAGAAAAGAGAAAAAGGAGGAGACTGAAAGAAGGGGTGCAATCCCAAAACGCAGTAAACCAAAGATTGTAGAAAACGTGGATGTGACCAGAGCATGGATAGAAAATCGTCCTGTACTACCAATAGGAACAAAAATGCTGTACGAAAAACAGGAACAAATGGTCGCAAGAATGGAGACTGTGTTGAGAATGTTAGATAAAGTTATGACAAAAACAACCTCGATGATGGATAACTGGTGGAAGTCGCCCATGTGAATCTTGAAAAAGAAAAAGTGAAGCTTAGACGGTTAGAGGTAAATAACAAAAATACGCAAAGTACAGTAGAGAACGGTATACAAACGGTTAAAGAATTAGAAGTAGAGTCTAAAAGAAAAAAGTTAGATGAAACAACAGTCTGTTCAGCCGAGAAAAATAGAAGTTTAGAGACAATCAAGAGTGCTTTAGAGGTAGAATTAAACAGTCAAAGGTTGCATATTAGAAGAGAATATAAGCTGACGCAAAAATCCAACTTTGATCTTTGGATGGATTATTTAAAATCCGAGTTAATGAATAACGATTTATTAGATGTAATAGATTCGAATATTGAAAGTCCAGAAAATCTTTCCGAATTAAAAGTTGCTAAGAGAAAAAGTCTAGTTCGAGATATAATAATCAATCATTTAGATGAAAATTATCATAAAAGGATTTTACATGAAAGAGATCCGAAAGAAATCCTGAAGAAGTTAAGAGGTTATAAAAAGAGTGAAGTAAACGTTACTCATGCATCGGTACGAGCTAGACTTTATCAAATCAAAATGAGAAAAGACGAAAAAGTAAGTGATTTTTGCGAACGCTTTGATTCAATAATTAGAGAATATGAATCATGCGAAGATGCGGTACCTCTCGCAGAACAAGAGATTAGATTTGCATTTTATCAGGCTGTGTCAATTAATGTACCAGAGCTGAGGAATGTAGATTTAATTAGAAGACAATCTAATCTTAAAGAATTGAACATAGATGAAATAAAGTCTTTCATGATGCAGTTAGAGGCAGAGACTAAGACTGAAATTAGAGAGAATATAGAGAAACCAGAGGTTAGAGCACAAAGGGCCACCGCAGAGGAGCACAAGGAAGTTAAGTGTTATAGATGCAACCGGTTGGGCCATATGGCAAAAGACTGCCCGTTAGTAAAATCAGGGTCCTGGTTCTGCTACTATTGCCAGGAGATAAGAGGACACAAAGGGGATAGCTGTCCTAATGCCGGAGCCCAGGCGAGCAGATTTAGAGGAAAAAGGTATTCAAATAAAACCGTTAATAAAAATATAAAGAAAAAGGATAGATTTGTGCAAAAAGGCACAAAAAGAGTAGATAACAAAGGGAAAATAACCAAGATACAACCAGCCAAGAAACATATACCGACGAAAACAGCAAAAGAAGGTAAATTATGCATGGTTAAATTAATAGAAGATAGAGATAGTTCAAAAGAGTTAGTCAATTTTATTGTAGATTCGGGTGCTACGGATCATATTGTGAATAAGAATATTATTTTGTCAAATTTTGAAAAATGTAAAGATAGAGTTATTAAATGCGCGAATAAAAATGAGCTTGCAGACATTTCAATAAATGGTAAAGGAGATCTTTTGTTAATAACGAATGAAAAAGAAAAGAGAGTCATTAAATTAACAAATGTAATTGCAACAAAGGAAGTGTCTGAAAATTTGTTGTCTCTAAGAAAGTTGGCTGATGCAGGGTTCAGTATCTATTTAGATGATAAAGTGTTTAAAGTTTACAATAAACTGACAAATAAAATAGTTTTTGAAGGAGTTTATGAAAAACCAAATTGGATTATACAATTTGAGGTCAAAAATAATAATATAGAGGACAATGATAATGTAGAATGTGCTGTGTACAGATGTAGAGCAGAAATTGTTTCACACAGTGAGCTTCCTGAACAATCGCAGGCAAACATACAGAGCAATGAGTTATCAATTTCGGAGGGAGAATTAGATGAAAGGGACAATGTTGGCTCTGCGATTGGGAGGGAGAATGAAGGAGAGCTCACAAATGTGAACGAAAGTATAAAACACGATAATGCTGAACTCGAGCAAGCCATTAAGTTAGAGGATATACAGACAATAGAGAATATAGAAGAAATGTGTGAAAGCTCAGTAATCGAAAAAGGAAAGAAATTAGAGAAAATAAATGAGGCGATGTTATGGCATGTTAGATTAAGTCACGCATCGTTAAACTATCTAAGACAATTACAAAAAGTAGAAAAGAGATTAGAGAATGTTAAGCTTGATAACTCCATATTAGAGTGTGAAGTCTGTATAATGGCAAAGATGACAAAACTGCCGTTTAAAGAAAATAGAAATAGAGCTCAAAGACCACTTCAAGTCATACACACGGATATTATGGGTCCGATAAAACCCACCTCATATCCAGGACAAAAGAGATTTATTATTGTGTTTATAGATGACCATTCTAGATTGGCGAAAGCATACTCATTAAAGACGAAAGACGAGTCTGGAGAGGCTTTAGAGAAATACCTCATACAAGCCAGAAATCTACTGGGAAAAGAAGAAAAACTGTGCTATGTAAAGTCAGATCAAGGCAAGGAGTTCACGGGAGGTGCGTTTAGAGAAGTACTGGATAGAGAAAAGATAGAATCCATTTACGCGCCACCGTATACTCCAGAGCATAACGGAGTTGCAGAAAGGTTCAACAGAACGTTGCAAGAGAAAGTTAGAACATATATGTTCGACTCGGGATTACCAAAGAGTATGTGGGAGTTAGCAATTGACGCTGCTGTGCATGCGTACAACAGATCTCCACACAAAACTATAAAATACGAGATCCCGTTGAAGAAGTTTTCACCAGAAACGAGTTGTCATTTTGAGCAAATAAAGAGATTCGGATGCATTGGATATGCAAGAGTACCAAAGCCTACGTCGAAGTTCGACAAGAGAGCTATTAGAGGTGTGTTGGTAGGATATACTGACACTGGATATATACTCTGGCATCCAAGCACAAGAAAATTCATAGAGTCCCGACACATTCGATTTAATGAAAAGGTAACATATAAAAATGTATATCAAAATAGTCAAACAGAAGAAGAAAAAGACTCAGATAAAAATTGGATGAAAGAATTCGTAGAAGATGAGGAAAAGGGAGAACAAATACTAGAGATTCCTGAGAAAAGAAAAAGAGGTAGACCGAGAAAACAAATAACACAACTAGACGAACAGAAGCAGAGGGTCGCACGAAAGGAAAGTGAAACTCCAATGACTAGAAGTAAAACTAAAAGAAAACTAGAAGATAATGGAGACACTGATGTGCGGAGAATAATAGAAGATGTTAGCTTTGCTAATTATACCAATGTGAAAAATGTTCAACGGAATATAGAGAATGAAGATGAATTACATCAATGTCTTATGGCATCGTTGAATAGAGAGCCTGTTACTTATGAAGAAGCTATATCAAGTAACGAAAGAGAGAATTGGAAAATTGCAGTCAAAGAGGAACTTGAATCTATGTATGCTAATCAAGTGTGGGAACTTGTCGATAGACCATTAGAGAAATTAGATGGAAAACGACCTAATATAATAGATTCAAGATGGGTATTTAAAAGAAATTAGAGGCAAATGGATCTACCAGATTCAAAGCAAGACTTGTGATCAGAGGCTGTAAAGATAGAAACGTGTATGATTTAAAAGAGACATATGCACCCGTTTCGAGACTGTCACTGGTTAGATCTATATTGGCGATAATAAATAAGTATAACTTATACGCTAGTCAGCTAGATGTTAAGACTGCGTTTTTAAATGGAGTTCTAGAAGAAAAAGATGAAATATATATGGAAATTCCAGAGGGAGTAGAAGTGGATGAAAACACCAAGGAGAATAAGGTGTGTAATTTGAATAGAGCCTTATACGGATTGAAGATAAGTCCGAAAAGATGGAATAAGAGATTTTCAGAAGAGGCTAAGAAACTTGGATTAGAGAACGACCTACATGAGCCATGCCTGTTCACGTGGAGGAAAGAAGGCAAAATAGTGATCGTACTGCTTTACGTAGATGATATGTTGGTTGCAAGTAATGATCAGAAGAAATTAGAAGAAATTAAAAGGAAATTGAGTGAAACATTTGAGACGAAGGATCTTGGGGAACCAAAGAACTTTCTGGGAATAACAATAGAGCAAAACAAAGAAGAAAGATATATGTACATTCATCAGACGCGATATACTGAGAGCATATTAGAAAAGTTTCATATGAATGAATGCAAGCCTCAGAGTACTCCTATGGTCACCAGAAAAGTGAGCAATAAAAATAGAAAGAATAAATTAGAAGAAAAGAGTATTAGAGAAGAAATTAAAAGAGTACCTTATAGAGAAGCTATAGGAAGCTTAATGTATCTGGCAAATGTTACACGACCTGATATAGCCTTTGCAGTAAACTATTTAGCAAGAAGACAATTAGAGCCAACGGAAGAAGACTGGCAAGATGTAAAAGAGTCTTCAGATATCTTAGAGGAACTGCAAATAAAGGATTAATATTTAGAGGTAAAACAGATGAATTGGAGTCACTGACAGATGCTAGTTTTAGAGATTGCATGGATTCTACATCCACTGGAGGATATATAATCAAATTGTTTGGAGATGTGATAGCATGGAGAAGTCATAAACAGACATATGTTACACTCTCTACCTGTCAGGCAGAGTATCTAGCAATGAGTGAGGCCTGTCAAGAAGTAATTTCATTAGACAAGTCGCTCAGGTATGTTGTTGGAAGAACATTCTTGCCTGCAACAATCTGGTGTGATAACAGAGCAGCAGGAAACTGCACTAAGAAGGATGGAAGTCACAAACTTAAAATGTTTGATGACAACTTAGAAGAAATAAAGAAAAACTTAGAAGAGAGAGAAGAAACTGGAAACAGAAAACATATGGCTGACACTCATGGAGATTTTATCAAGCAGTGTGTTGATCAAGGGAAGGTGAAAGTCGAATGGATTGAGACCAAAGAGAACTTGGCAGACATTATGACAAAACCTTTACCTTTAGAAACATTTGCATATCTAAGAGATAAGATAATGAATGTAGAGTTTGAACAGAATTAGAGATTAATTTTATTCAAGAACTAACTCTTGGTGTGTTTCAGATAAAGCAGAAACTTAGAAGACCAAGGATCGCTCGCACAAAGAAAGGGAGTATGAGGAGCTGATCTTTGAACGAGCGATGTGCTCCCGCCCTTCGAGAGGGCAGCTCCCGCGTGGCGCGAGCCTCGGGGCGCCACGCGTACGTGCGGTCGTTTCGGTCGTTGTGTGAACACACAAGAGCCGTATATGTCGTCGTGTTCAGACGTGTTTTGAGTTACAGAGTGTAATATACTGATATAGAATAAATAGAGTGTTCCATAAATTCTTGTGTTTCCTGCCCATCTCGCCACATACGCAGTCGTTCTCTGATAAATAGCCAATATTAAGAAAACAGCAGGAGAAATTTAATACACTACTTTCGCAGACAAGGCAAACAATTGAAAGAGCATTTGCTCTCTTATTTGGCCGATTTAGACGCCTAAAATATTTGGATGTGAACAGAATCGATTTAATACCCGGAACAATACTTGCGTGCTGCGTTTTGCATAATATATGCCTAGATTTTGGTGATGATTTAATACGCGAATACGTACAAGAAGGTATGGACGCAATAGTGGAAAATCAACAGGAACAGATTATAAACGAGAGTGAAAATGAAAAACGAGTTGGAAATGAACGTCGGGATGCACTGTGCGAGGAATTAAACCGTAATGATGATCGATTATAATATTCTTATGTTTTATTAATTTGATTTTTGTTAAATATTGCAAATTCTTTGAGCACGACAAATAATATTTAGAAATATATAATGCACTTTTATTAATACATATAAGAAAGTAGGATTATACGATTAAAAATAATATATACCGGGCTAAAATAATATAGTTTTAATTTCGATCACCCGGGCGATTTTTAGGATTAACGCAGTCTACCACATCTTTGGCACAGATTTAAAAAAATAAAAACACAGCTTTTCTTCTTCATCCAAGAAAAACGACAAATTATTAAATCAAATATTGCTTAAATCACTAACACTCAATCTCATTTTTCTTGGATGCGTACTCTAATAATCTTCTTATAATCTGTATTGACTGATATAATTAATTTATGATTATATAAAATGTATTATATAAAATAAACAAACCGGACAAAACAAAATTAAACAATCTCACAACTTTACAGCTTTTTAAGCAATTTGTCCATCATGCTTTCATAAGAATCGATACTTGATTGAAGAATTTTCTTTTTTTCTTCGTGCCTAGCTTTCTTCGTTTCTTCTCTTTCTTCAAGCATCAGTTTCAGGTCGCTCAGAGTCATTGCATTCGCTCTTTTTCGCCCTTTTTTTATTATCTTCCGCATCACTAAGATTTATCTGTGTGACTGTAAAATAGCAATGTAACTCATAATAAATAAAAACAGATTCTTAACTATAAACACATTTATAAATAAGTAATATTTGTCATACCTTCGGATTTATTGTCATCTCGTGATGAGCTTGCTATAGCAACAGGAGTAACATTGGGCTTATTTCCAAACAGTTCGTCAAGTTCCTCGAAGTTTTCACATTTTACTGGTGCTGCACCAGTACTTTTGGGACCCATATTGTCTATTTTTTTAAAGTACTTCTTCTTCATATATTTCATTTTTTCTTTGCATTGTGCTGCAACAAAATTATAGCCTTTGTGTTTCATATCGCAGGCAATTTTAGCCCAGATATCGTCCTTTTTTATGCAATTGGAATTAAAATCATCTTTGTATTTCTTGTACAAGTATAGGAGCATTGCTCTACTTTTATCCGTCCACAAGCTTTTCATGCCTTTATCCGGAGTTCGTCCATTACTTTCTTCTAAGACTCTCGGTTTCGTATTTTCATCAGTTTTCTCTAATTGTAAGTTAGAAGTGAATGTCGTACAGCGAGACGAATTGGCTGCATCACTGAGATTTATATGTGTGACTGTAAAATAGCAATGTAACTTATAATACATAAAAACAGATTCTTAACTAAACACATTTATAAATTAGTAATATTTGTCGTACCTTCGGACTTATTGTCATCTCGTGATGAGCTTGTTATCGCGACATCAATATCTTTTTCGGGTAATATAATTTCGTATCCATACGGTTGCAGAAAAGTTTCAATGATGTTCTCAGTCAAAGAGATAAAATCAATTTTACCTGCTGTAAAAGTATCGTTTAAGGGGGTTATATTACTTGTTGTATTAATTGTAAACATTTTAACAATTAACTTCGAATTTCCATAAAGCAAGGAAGTAGATATTAAGCATAAAAAAGCGTTTCAAAACAGAATTCGTGTCTATTGAGACACGACAAAGGGCAATGTAGATACACCAAACCTCTAATGTATATTTGTTAACTTACTTCTTTTGTTGCGTAATAATACTTTTGACATCTCTGCATCGAAAATTGGAACTCCACCGGCACCTTCTACAACTTCGTACAAAGTTTGGGATTGTAATCCACATTTTATCGCAGACATGTTTTCGAACTTCTTATATTCTTTCTCGTGACTAATACACGTGTAATACGCGAAAAGTGCGTTTCTGCGCATGACAGGTAAACTCTACCTCAGTCGCGAGCAGGGTACGTTGAGGAATGTCCTGGGTAATTCCTCAAGGCTTTCTGAACGCTAGTAGGTAAAGGTAGCTTTTCCCCCGCTGACTTTCTGAACGGGTTTAGAGGCATTTTTACTCTGTGGGTAACGTTTACGAACGCAGCCCAGAAGGGTTCAGGGGGGGAGGGATTATCCATCCGGACGAGACAGGAGCATAATTGGAGTCGAACTTCACTAGGTAAGTTCGTTCAACTATTCAATTATCTCCGTCTCGTCCGGATGGATATATAAGTGTAGATATTTAACGTTCATTGTCAGATTTGTGAGAAAATTTATACCTGTATAAAACAAACTATACAAAAATGCGTAGATGAACATTCTTAAAATCATCTAGACATCTGCGCATAAGCAGAGAACAAAATTAATATTCTAATGATCTCGTAAACATTTTAACTAAAAAGACTGAATACAATTAAAATAATAAGGAAGAATAACCGCTTAAAAACTAAAGACCATTGAGAATCGCGGTCTGAAGCGAGGTGGTCTCTATTATGGGACGGTTATAAAAACGGGCGAAGACCTCAGAAGATCTGGTCCAGCCCGCGGTACGACGAATCTCCTCCACACTAATGCCCCTGCCTACAGCGAAAGAGGCAGAGACGTGTCGTGTGGAGTGGGCTGAAAAAACGGACGTATTAACTCCTGCAGCCTTTAATTCGGATTTCACCCAACGCCCTAAGGTTTGTGAAGATACTGATCTATGTGGGGGACGATGGGAGATAAAGAGTGCCCCGCAGCTTTCTTGTCGAAGCTCGCGCATGAGCTCGAGATAGAACCTTACTAAGGAGAAGACACAGAGCTCAGGTCTGTCCGGAAAAGGTTTGAACGTAATTAAAGGCTGGAATCGTCCGATTCTTGAAGTTTTTAACCTAGCCGGAATCCTAATTACTAACATGTCCGACAAGACAATATTGGAGACCTGAATGGCCGCTAACGTCTGCATCCTTTGGGCCGTTGTAAGAGCCATTAAAGTCACTAATTTGCCCGACACCTTCCCGAGAGTTAAACCCTCCTGAGGAAACAAGGTTGCCAAGTAAGTTAACACTGGGGATGGATCCCAGACAAAATCGTATCGTGGGCGCTGAGGCTTCAAGGCTGAGGCTTCAAGACTGCGACCCCTTTCAAAAATCTCCTCATCAGAGCGTGGGAGCCCACCTCGTCAGGTGAAAGAAGAGAAACTGCCGAGCGATAGGTATTTAAAGTAGAGTAAGACCTTGCGACCGATCGAGACAGTGGGCCGCGACGCGCAAATTGGTCGCCGAGAGTACGGCTCGAGCGAGTGGACGAGCCGCGAGCGGAGCGCAGGGCGAGGCAGGTGACGGCGGTTACGACGGTGGCGCTGTACGAGGGCCCGCGAGGATGGCCGGCCATCGCCGAGGGAGTCGCGCGGCGACTATTACAGGAGCGCTCACAATTCGAGCGGGAGCGTGCAGCCAACATCGCGGAGGCGATCTGGCTGGCGAGGAGCCGCGAGATGGCGCCGAGGTCGGGCTCGACGATCGTCCATCGGACGATTTCGAATCGCCGGCGCCCGGAGACGAATCGGAGCTCCAATAGTTCCGACTGTAAAGGTAGGAGGCAACCGCGTGGCCGCGTGAGAATTTGAATTTCGTTTATTGTATGACCGCGGCCGATAATAATATTTATTTTCGTTCATTTAGTAAGAGTCAAGCGGACTCTGCCCCGTTGGGCAATATTCATTAAGGTAGTCGACTCGCTACGTGCTAGTCATGTGACTGTTTGTAGGTTTTCACGTTCAGAAATATATTTCAGGCAATTTTTGCTAAGGGAAAAATAATTTTATGAATTATGGTATAAAATTTCATACGTGACAAAGTATGTTACTTTTTCCAAATTATGTGATTTTTCTCATTTGACTCCGTTTTGATCAGCTGATCATGCGAGTCGTCGAGAAAGGTTATAAGTGAGAAAAATACTTGGCAACGTCGCATTTTACGTCAGTTGTAGTTTGTCAACAACCGGCAAATTCCTAACCTCGATTTAGATAGCCAATGTTATTTGAAGAATTTTCGCTATGGAAAGGCACGACATTCGTGCCGAACATGGTATTTTCGCCGGCAGATTTGTTTCGCGTAAACGAAAACAATGGCGTGAAAACGTTTTGATCGCTAAAAAGAAAAAACCAAACGAGCCAACGACGGTTGACTGCGTCCACGCAGGACGTCGAATAGTCGAGTTAGGGTGCCTCGCGGATACATTGTGGTGCAACCAGTGCGATGAGCCACTATCCCTGCGTAATACAGAATCCGAAGTATTCAAGGGTCTTGCAAGTGTGCTCGACGTTCGGTGTATGCATTGTAACGAGCTAAAGAAAGTAGCTACGGGAAGAAGCAAGTACAGCGATACTCTTCGGAATCGCTTCGACGTAAATTTCAAGCTCGGCATCGGTAAGACACACTGAGAATACACTTTAAAATAATTCGATTTCTTTAACACAATGTATCTCTCTAATCTATATTACATTATTTATTGTTTAGGAATGATTGACACTGGCATTGGTGAAGCACAAGTAAATACTTTCCTGTCTGCTCTTGACATTCACCCGGTCTCTAAAAGTATACTCAGAAGACACGAACGAGATGCGGGTCTGGCAATTGAGCGACTAGCGAAAGAAAGTTGCCAGAAGAGTATCCAGTTGGAACGACAATTAACGATAGCATCTGAAAGGAGTAATTTCCCTACGGTGGACAGTTCTAACATCGATCAATCAGCTGGTTCGAAGTGCGTTCATATGTATCGTATTAAACTGAGTCTGAGTTTTTCTTTTTGCATTCTAACATCCAATCATATTTAATCCTCCACACTGATTTATGCCTTTTTTATTGCCATTTTATAGCATTCTGGTTTAATTTTGCATCCTTCTATTCAGTATGCATGTTTGCATCGTGCTCTTTAGGTGACAGTCCTTTCGTCTATGATGCAGAGAGAACCTTCCCTCAAAGCTGAATTTTTCTGACGATTTCGTAGTGTGTTGCTAATATCAATTATGCTTTGATGTGAAAGCTTCGAAAAGTTTAACATGCTAATTTTTATTGGAGAAGTTAAAGACTAAAATATATTTCATTAATCTACAGGATGCCCGCAAAGGAATTTTACATATAACGCAGAGATAGAAGAACTATTGCGTTACAATGATTGCAGCCAGACGATATGGAATCGCATCAGCGCTGTTTATGGAAATATCAGGATCAATTTTTTGTTTATATACATATGTATATATCACAATCGACCGTGACAGAAGATTGTGTTTCTTCTTTGAACCTTTGTCTGAAGAAGTCAATAATTCATGTAGATTCGATGGGCTCAGTCATAACGACACCGAGGAAATGCAAGATTGGCCAATCGACTGGAGTGGAATGGTTCCTCTGAAGGCAAGTTACGACGCAGGGTGGCAAAAGCGTGGCACAGGCCACTGTTATAATAGTCTCACGGGTAAGATGCTATACTACACGATGATTTTTTATTACGATATCAAATTATATATTTAGATGAGAACGATTATCTCTTGTGTCCTCTCCAGGTCATGGATCCCTGATAGGATATTACAGTGGACTCGTTCTGGCGTACGCTACACGCACAAAAAAATGCGCAATGTGCGAGAAGGGTCACGAACCATCGGACCACGATTGCCGATTAAATTTTGATCGAAGTGCGAAAGCTATGGAGCCGGACATGGCCGTCGAACTAATCGCTAAAAATGATCTTTTAACGGAAGCAAATGTCGCAATCGCAGTACTAATCGCAGATGACGATGCTTCGTCGATCGCTGCAGTACGCCGAGAGTCCTCTCACAGAGTTGAAAAATGGTCCGATCTGAACCACGCCAAAAAAGGCCTCACAAGTGCACTGTACGCTTTAAATCTGCCGAAAGCTCTTATCGATTATTTCGGACGGGCGTTTTCTCGGGCGATTCATCAAAATAAAGGCAATGAATCCGCAACGAAGACAGCACTGCAAAATGTGATAGATCATGCGTATGGAAAGCACGATAAGTGCGGAAACTGGTGCCGATCGCATACGGACGAAAACTATGTACACGAGGGTCTTCCAGATGGAAAGCCGCTGACGGATTTGGAGCTGCGGGCAAATCTGACGAACATATTCACGAAGTACGCCAATAACGCTAGTAAGCTTGCTCCTTGCGGTTCTTCCCAGGCGAATGAGAATTTCAACCGTATCGTCTGCAGCAAGCATCCCAAGAGTCAATTTTACGGCGCCTCCGAGTCGATGGCCTTCAGAATAGCAGCAGCGGTGTGCCAAAAAAATCTTGGTACGCAATACATTTCTCAAGTATGTAAAAATCTAGACCTTTCTCCGGGTAAGGAAACAACGAAGTTTCGAGCGAAAAAGGATAAAGCGCGATCTGAAAAAGCGAAGAAATCAAAGACGATTTCTCATAAACGAAGAAGACTTTTTCTCGCCAAAAAGAGATCCGCCAAACACGCTTCTGCCCAAAGACGAGAAGGACTCACGTACGAATCGAACTCCGGATTGGAAGGAGTGTCGGAGCTGCTATGGGATAAGCCAGATCAAGAAGTTACAAGTAAATTTTGAACAATGTTTCTGTAATGTCTACGTATAAAAATTGTACTTTCTTCAATAACAAAGGTGACTGGGCTGAGAGCGAAATCGTAATATTCGACTTGGAAACGAGTGGTCTCTCTCATTCGGCTGAAATATGCCAAGTAAGTTTTATCTGAATTATTTGATAGATTACATCATTTTCGCCATGCTGCATGTGTACTTCTTTCAGATCTCTGCAGCTACGGAAACCGAAACCTTCAACGCATATATGGTTCCGAAAAGCATGACGCCTGGTGCTGCTGCAACGACTGGCCTTCAAGTACGCGCCGGTGAAATGTACTTGAACGACAAACAGCTAGATACCGTCCCACCGCGCGTAGGCCTGGCCAATTTCATCGGATTCCTGAGAAATGTCGGAGATAATATCATCTTGGTAGCCCATAATGGATTCCGGTAAGAACGATTCAGAAGGTCCGCTGTTTACATTTTTATTTACCTGAGTTATCTATAATTTGCAGATTCGATGCACCCATGATTCTGCGCACTATGCGTAAGTTCGGATTGCTCACCGATTTCATGTCTGTGGTCAGAGGATTCGCGGATACGCTGCCGATGTTTCGAACTCTCCTCGTCGAGCGGAGAAAAGAGAAGAAAAAGTTCAGTCAGACTGTTCTGGCTCAGGACTTTTTGAGGCCGAGCGCAATCGAAGGAGCACACGATGCCCAAAATGATATTCGAATCTTGAGGCAGCTAATAAATACCATTGGTATTGACGACGAAGCAATCAAAGTCGCGGCCAAAACCACGGAAAATATCGTGAAAGAGCAAGAAAAAATGGTTGTTGAACAGACAAACAAAGCCGCTTTGCAAAGCCTGAAGCCAGGAGTATCCGCAGGAATGATTGCGAAGATGGCGAAAGCTGGTCTTTCACTGGACGTACTTCAGAAAGCGTATAGCGATGGAAACGAACATGCGGTGAAGATGCTTCTCGCAGAAGATATTGGAGGCCGACCGCGTGTTACGAAGGCCGAGAGAATAATAAAAGCAGTCGTGGAAGAGCTGAAACGTCAAAATGTTACGTAAATCTGGGCGGATATACCGATTTATGCATTTATAATGCTCATCCGTTCCTTTTTGTAGATGATAATAATGTTTTAAGTAAACGTAAATTGAAACAATTGATTATTTAGCTGACTTTCAATTAACCCGTGAATGATCCGTTATTTATTAATGTATCGATAATAATAAAAATATGAAAAGAATGTGTGTAATTTATTTATAAATTTATTTCAACGAATTTTGTAACGATGCGTGTACCATTATTTCTACGAGTACCAATTCTAAAATACAAGCAAGGCAAAATAACATTTCCTCCTTTCACATCTCCTTTTCGATTGAATTTTGACAATTACTGAGAAAGGGTTTCAAAACGCATGACAGGGGTGTCAATCACTATCCAATTCGGCTAAGAAAGACGAGCCCCATAACCTGCAACTACAGTGATTAGCCAGCGGCGTTGCCAAATCTTCCCAACCTCACCTCGACCAAAAAATGTCTGCTCGATTACCGCATTTTCACTAAAATAAACTAAAAAATTAGCAGCGAAATCTCCGGTAAACTATATATTTTATGGTTGCATCGGATTCTTCGAAATCTAATGTACAAAAAGCAATGTTTTTTCTCACTTCATCTAATCGAAAAATGTGAAAATATGTGATTGAAACCGTGATAGAGCCTTCTTTTTCTGGCCGTCTGTATGAAGTAATGCAAAATTTGTGATTTTCGAGATCGATTTTCTAGAGTAAATAGTCGGTAAGGAGCCACAGAAAAAATCGACTGCAAAGCTGATCATATAATTTGATATAAAATCCGAAATCGAAAACTTTATCTAATACATGCCCTGACGAGTCGACTACCTTAATTTACTCATAAGATAGTTATAAGATGCCATATTATAAATAGACACGCCTAATGTGGGCATATATTCGATTAAAGTTTCGCGTCGATTCAATATTATGACGTTCATTTTCGGTTTCCACGTAAAATACATTATTCGGTTCTGTTTCGCGAAAGAATCGACAGTTAATCGCGATAAATAGGGAACCACAACAATCTCCAGGAAGAGGTCACGAAAAACGAAGAAGTGACACCTGGTATACACGCGTATAGGGTCGGCGTCGTAATAAGTACACGCGGTAAAAAACTCGGAAAGTAAGCGACTTCCCCGAGGGAAATGACATTGCGCCGAGTGAGCGACACCTGGTATACTCGATTATCAGGTCAGCGTCGTGATAGAGACACGCGTCCAAAAGTTGGAGACGCGAGCGACTTCCCCGAGGAAAGTTAGGTTTTTCCGAGCGAGCGACACCTGGTGCACGCAACCATCGGGTCGGCGTCAAGAAACAATCACCCGTTCGAGATTTCGCAGCGTGAACGACTTCCCCGAGGAAGAGCACGGTAATCGGAACGAGTGATACCCGGGACACGCGAAAACAGGGTCGGCGCCGTAATTAAGACGCGCGTAGAAACTCGCGACACAGGCGACTTCCCCGAGGAAAGTAAGGTCATTCCAAACGAGTGACACCTGGGATACGCGGCCATAGGGTCGGCGCCGTGATCGGCACGCGCGTTGCGTAAATCGCGACACGAGCGACTTCCCCGAGGAAGAGAGCGCAAAACAAAAACGGGCGAACCTGGGGCACGCGCCCATAAGGTCGGCGTCAAAGAGCGAACGGGGAAAAGCGAAATCGGCACCCGGACGTCCTCCACAGGAACGAGGTGCAGAAGGAGGTCTACCAGGTCCCAGAGATGACAACCAGAAGGTCGGCGTCGGCAGCCGAGGACATCAGCGAGACACGAACGTCGTCTACGGGGAGAAAGGGTAGAAATGGCGCGAGAGTCGTCCCCCGAGACACGCGCATAGGTCGGCGTCGACGAGACGCAAGGCCGGCGCGCCGCGACAACCTGGTGCAGCGGCACCAGTAGAGGAAGGTCCCCACGTCGGGATAGAGGTAAAATATTCCCACTCCTACAGCGGGAAACGCCCCACTCCGAGAAAGCGCGACCAACGCGTAGCGACGTTAGCGCAAGAGTGGGGAGATAGAGCGTAGTGGAGGTAGCGAGCGAGGTAGGGAGCCGAAGCGAGACCCACCACTCGAGGCAGTCTCTCGAACGAAACGGTAGCGACAACACGTATCTTCGAAGTATCTCGCGTACGCGAACTTAGTCTCCGGCGCGATCGAATGGTGTGCGAACACAGTTACACATTTCGTGTAACAATCGGGAACGCTCGCGAAAAGCGTTACTTCTCGTTCATCAATAACGAGCGGTCCTGCGTGACCATTAACCACTGTGATAATAAGCCGTTAGGCGTGAGCGACTTGTGCTCATTCACAACTGTAAATAACTTGGTGCATCGACGACTGAAATAAAGGAGAATTATTAGTTGGAATTCATCTATAACAATTATTATAAATACTTACCTTCTACTTACCTTGTCCATCGGCGATGATCCCACGAAGTCCAGCGTTGATCTCGGTATGCGAATAGGCGAGGATCCGGGAAGTCAGCAGCGGTGGTGATCCATCACGAGGTGGGAACCTGAAAGAAGAAGAGAATTGGTATAATTATAATAAAGATGGAATTCCACGCGAATTTCTCGGAGTCTCGATCCATCGAAGTTCCGCGTTGCTCCTGGTATGCGGTAATGTAATGCGAGGATCCTGGATGCAGCAGCAAGTATCAGCAATCCCAGCGGGAAACCTGAAATAAAGAAAGTTAAATTAATAAAGTTAATATCTTCGGAAACGAATATTACTTACCTTCTCGGTAGAATAGGCGAAACCGAGTGGCGACCGTGCGATAGGTGGACATCCGACGCAAATAGAGCTCCCATATACTACCGTCCGGTTACAACCTAACGTTCGGTAACAGAGAGGATAAAAACTCCAAAACCTGTGATACCGATGGAGAAAAACAGGATATCTCCTTCTGCTTGCAGAAGTGCCACCACAGACGTAAAGGTTTAGCATATTGTGCGATAGCCGCATTCGAGATCGAAGCGAGGGTGGCTTCTAACGCTGCTGCAGGAGTTCCTCTTGACAGTAATGCTTGGCAAATAATTTCGCGGCTGCCAGGGAAATCCTGTTCCACGCGGGGTGTATCTTCCTGAAAGGAGACGAAAGCATTTTAATATTCGGCTCAAACCGAATCGGTTGGTGAACGCTAAGCTTGTTAAACAGTGGAAACCAAAGTTGAGCTGGCCACCATGGCACCACTACCACCCCCTCTGCCCTGTCCGAAATTATTTTACGAAAGACTCTTAAAATTAATATAAAAGGTGGAAAGGCGTAGAAGTAGAAATTACTCCAGTCTAGAGAAAAAGCGTCTATTGCGTAGGCCAGAGGATCTGGCAATCATGCTACAAAGCAAGTGCACTTCGCGTTGATCGAAGACGCGAATAAATCAATCTCGAAAGGACCGAAAACAGAGAGAATTTCATTGAAATACGCCTGCTCTAAGGTCCACTCAGTTTCTACAGAAACGATTCTAGATTCCGCATCGGCCACGATATTTTGAGCAGAGGGGATATATGCTGCATAGATAAAAAGATTTCGGAGTGCGCACCAGCACCAGATCTGTCTTGCCAGGCCAGATAAGTGGGGGAATCTAACCGATCCCATTCGATTAACGTAGGACAAGGCAGTAGTATTATCTACTCTTAAGAGGATATTACAATTCTCCAAATGAGAAGCAAACCATCTGAGAGCCTGGAAGACAGCCAACAATTCCAAATAGTTGATGTGGTTGCGTTTTTCGTCCTCTGACCAGAAACTATGCGTCCGATTAATTATCGTTACAGGCAACCCCCCAACCTGATAGTGAGGCATCTGAAAAAATCTCAAGCTCAAAGCGGCCTGATCTAATTACGTTATGTTGAAACCTGTCCGCGAACACGGGCTTCCACCATAACAAATCCTCTTGAATCGAAGAGGGAAGGACCATCCTGGCTTCAAAATTTCCCTCTGCCGCTGAGAGTGCTAAGAACTTTTCCCTCTCAAGGGTTTTAGTATGTAAAATCCCGTATTGGACAGCGGGACATACTGATATCAAGGAGCCGATAAGACTTGCCAAAGCACGGATCTTGCACGATTTTTTCTCTAAAAAATCCATTGTCCTGTGAAGAAGTTTCTCTCTTTTGTCGACAGGAACAGAAATTGCAAAACGATCCGTATCCAAAATAAAGCCTAAAAAGCGACACGATCTCGAAGGAGAAAGAACGCTCTTACATTTATTGATAATAAAGCCTAACGAAGATAGAAGATCTGAAGTTGCGGAGACGTTCTCTAACGCTTGCTTGCGGGAAGAAGCAATGAGTAATCCAAATAAACAATCGCCAAAAAACCCTTTTCTGTAAGATAATAAACTACTGGCTTTAAAACTTGGGTAAAAGTATATGGTGCGGAAGCAAGACCAAAAGGAAGGGCTCTAAATTGAAAAGTCTGATTTTTAAAACAAAAACGGAGAAACTTCCTATCATCACGATGAATCGGCAGGAGCAGGTAAGCATCCTCTAGATCTATAGATGCAAGAAAATCTCCCGGCGATAGAAGCCGGCCCACAGTCTTTCAATCCATTTTAAAGTGTGGGACGACAATGAAGTTATTGAGTAACTTCAGATTCAGGATAAATCTCCAACCTCCTGACGGCTTCTGGATGACAAAATAAGAAGACAGAAATTGATCTTCAGAATCTCGAACGCGCTCAACCGCCCCGATATCACAAAGTCTGCTAATCTCTTGGTGGCAGACCTGCTGTTCCAAATCTGTCAAAAAAAAAAAAAAAAAAAAAAACCGGGAGGTTCATTAACCTGACAAGGAGGGTGCCGACTGAAGGGTAGTCTATAACCCGAGATAGCCTGCAGGACCACCGCATCGGTGGTAATCTGCCTCCACTGAGGGAGAAAATTAGAGAGGCGGCCCGCAATCCGTACCTGACCGCTACTTAGCGCCTCCTCGAACGGGACCTGTACCGATGGGCTGACTGGCGACTGCTGCTCGCATACCTCGACGTCCCTGCCCTGGATGTCGCCGATGATTTTTTGTTCGTTGCAGGGACGCGGGGGTTTCCCGCCCTGGCAGGTGTCACCTGTGCCGGTTGTTTAATAGGCTGATGCGTGTACTTCGATACCACCAACGGAGTTTTAGCAATACTTTCTTTAATTCTTCGCCAAATGCCGTACCAAATAGGAAATCATCGGCTGGAATAGCATCGGCCGTATTCTTCGCTAGGAAGTTAAGTGATGGCTTAATCTGAGCTCCTCTGGAGAGGGATAAGCGGTAGAAATGATCTGCAAAGATCCTGGCGCCCTCATTAACCTTGATGACAACCGCACGAGCCTCAGCGGATAAAAACTGCTGAATTTCAGGTCTGAGAGAGTCTGAAATCGCCTCGCCCAAAGCGCACAAAGCAATGCCTGCTTGGTCCTGATCCTTGGCCCGAAATTCATCTCTGCTGACCACCGAGTTGCCCTTGAGAGCCGATTTGAACTCGGGGTTCAATATCGGGGCTTTGAGAAAAGCCCTTGCCTCAACGGGCATAGACTTCTTGAGGAGAGGGTCCCTGAGATCGGGAGGGAGGCCCTCGCGAGTGATACCGCGCCAGGCTTGGGTGACTGAGTCATTCCATGATGCCGCCTTTATTTGCCCGAACCGAACAGCTCCCTTGTAAAAGCGTCGGGAGGCCCTTCAGCAGGAATCGTGTCCGCTGGCTCTAATGAAAGACTTATTGCTTTCGCTGGTCCTGGCTCGAGGGAAGTGACGTCTACTGCCATAGCTGGAAAGGCGAATGTCTCGTCAAGACAAGGTTATGTCGAGCTCCCCGTCTGTATTGTGCAAATACAGAGCCGGTGAGGTCGTCCTTATCTGGAAGCTGCGCTTCCGTGCCTATCTGCATCGCGGACGCTACCAGGGATTCCCCGCTGGAAGCGAAATCCGCCTGCGTAAAAACTGCTTCTCTATCGGAATCGACCACTACGGGCTCGATCTGCAGTTCCCGGTCAATTACCTGAGCCGGGGAAGAAGCCATCGACGTCGCCGGAGGGGGGGACCGCGGGCCCCTAACCTCCCCTCGTGTTACCTCAATAAGGCAGGCTAGCAGCCTCGACTCGATCTCAGACAGACGGTCTCTGCTCGATGACCTCTTCCTCTTCCTCGATTTGCGCGACGATTTACCCATGATACACAAAATCTGTATGCTGTACACTAGAAAAACTTACAGAGATTGCACGTAGGCCTGTTATGGAATCGTGCAACAGGAAAACAATGAAGATCCAGGAAAGCGCATGTGCGACGGTGGCGCGTGGCGCGGCCCAGCGCGGCGCGAATGTTTTTTCTTTAAATTGGCCTGTTGTGGATGACGCATGGAATGCGACTACACTTATATATCCATCCGGAAGAGACGGACATAATTATTAATCTTTATTCTTTTTGTTGGCAATTATGTACATATTAACATCGGTTAACTTTAATCTTGATTTAAATTATATCTATCTTTTTCATGGACTTATCTAAAAGGACAAAGATATATAATTTAAACTGAGGTTAAAATTAACTGATTTTGGTGTGGAATCGCCTCAGAGTTATTAAAACTTCACGTTTCTACAGCCTTATTGATTTAATGTTAATGAGAGTGTATGACTTATTGTTAGTGTTGAACTTTCAGGAATTTGAAGGAAACGGGAATGAAAATTAGAACGCGGTACGCCACGACAATTTGACAGTAACGTCCTTTCGGTCTCGTATATTTAGAGCGACTGATTGGTACAATGGTCTCACACGATCGGGTGGTCTCTGTTCACGTATTACGTGTATGCCTATGTGTATGTGTGTGTGTGTGTGTGTGTGTGTGTGAGACAGTCTGTACGAGTATGCGATGTGTGTAAATATCGTTGTACATTTCAACACTTCCCCTCAACGATTTAATTCCAGTATCCAAGTCCGATTCTTTCACACAGCATCTTTATCCTCGTAGCCCCGATTGGTTTCGTGAACATATCAGCTACAGCTTTGTAGTTCGGTGCAGCAGTATTCGAAAGCAACAATTCCCTTTTCTTTGACGTCTCTTGAGTAGTAGTATTTAGTATCAATGTGTTTGATTCTGTTACTTAAGCCTCCAGAGTTAATTCTATTGAGACAGCTCTGATTGTCTTCATAAATCGTCGTTGGACCCCTTGGAATTTTTCCAAGGCTTTCCAATACTCTTCGAATCCATACCGCTTGTTGACAGGCCTCTGCTAACGCCACAATTTCCGCTTCTGTTGATGACGTCGCATCGTCGCAACACATGTTTGTTTCCTGCAGGTCCAACTTACCGCTCCTCCATATAGTTTAAAAACGTGCCCGCTATTTGATTTTCGATCCTCCCTGTTCTCTGCCCAATTCGCGTCTGCGAATCCGTTTAATTCACGTTCTTTGTGTTCGTTGCTGCTCAACTTCAGCTCGTATCCAGTAGTGTGTTTCAAATAGCGTGCGACTCGTTTCGTCTCGTTCCAGTCAACTTTAGTAGGCCCCGAAATGTGTTGACTCAATATCGATACCGCTGCAGAGATGTCTGGTCGCGTGTTGACCGCGATATACAGCAGCGATCCGATAAGTTTTCGATATTGATCGTTTTCGATAGACGGGGAGTCTCTTCTCAACTTGAAATATCCCGTGTCGATTGGCGTTGTTGATCCTTTCGCATCCTCCAATCCGTAACCTTGTAGAATTTTCTTGATGTAGTTTGCTTGACTTATGTAGAAATTTCCGTTGTCATCTCTTCGCATCTGGATTCCTAAGTAGTTCTTGAGTTCGCCCATGTCGGTGACGCGAAAATACATTTCTAGTATGCCTTTCGATTCTTCGATACCTTCGATCAACCTGCAGGCTATAATTATATCATCAACGTAGACTACGAGATAGATAATTTCGTTTGCTTTTCTTTTAATATATAGGCAGGGATCTGCATCGCTTTGCTTAAAACCATGTTTTCGAAGAATCTCATTAAGTATATCATTCCATGATTTGGCGGCCTGCTTAAGGCCATAAATGCTTTTAATTAATTTGCATGAGTAATTCTCTTTTCCTCGTATCTCGTAACCCGGCGGCTGCTTTATAAAGACTTCTTCCTTAAGTATCCCGTTTAAGAATGCGGTCTTTGCGTCTAGATGTCTGACTTTGAGATTCTCTTTTCCGGCGATTGATAATAAAATTCGGAGTGTATCGCGTTTCACGACTGGAGCGAAAATCTCATCGTAGTCCGTGCCGAATTTTTGAGAAAAACCTTGTGCCACTAACCTTGCTTTAAATCTGTCAGGTTTTCCCTCGACGCTAATTTTTCGCTTGAATACCCATTTACATCCGATGGGCTTCTTTCCCGGTGTCTTCTGCAGCTCCCAAGTATGATTTTCGTGGAGCGACTTTATTTCGTCATCCATCGCCATCTTCCACTTATCAGCATCCGGTCCACTTAGTGCTTCTCGTATATTCGTAGGTTCTCGTATTTCTTCTCGGACGATCTTTGCCTGTGGTACAAATCTATCTGGCGGTTTACCTTTGTTTACACGCGCGGATTGCTGTCTGACGACCTGACTGCCTTTATCCCGTATCTCGCAGGTCGATGTCGGGTCGTCGGTGTCCTCGACGATCGTACTATCCGTGAGATTGATTATGCTTGCGTCTGGCAACTCTTCTTCGCATTCTGCGTCCTCGAACGAATTTTCATGCGAACCTTTCTCTTCTGTGGATTCTTCCTCTGAATTTGATTCTTCTTGTTCCCTCAGCTTAATACGAATTTCTTCGCGATTTCTTATTCCACCTTATTGATTTTTCTCGTGTCTCATAGAGCTCTTCGATCTCCGTCAATGTCTTCAAGAAATTTCACATCTCTGCTAATAATTACCTTTCCGGACTCTCGATCCAAAAGCCTATATGCCTTAGATTCCGATGAATATCCAACGAGAGTGTATTTACGTCCTTTTACGTCAAGTTTTCTTCGTAACTCTTTCGGTATTAATGCATATACCTCACAACCGAACGCTCTCAAATTACTTACGTCCGGTTTTTCACCGTGCCACAGTTCGAAAGGCGTCTTGATCTTGCAGCTTGTCGGCAAACGATTTTGTAAATAGTTCGCGGTGTTAACCGCCTCGCCCCAGTATGTGTTGGGTAAGCCCGCTTCAATCAGCATACATCTCGCCGCTTCCATCAGCGTCCTATTTTTTCGTTCAACCACGCCGTTCTGCTGCGGTGAATACGGTGCCGTCAGTTGTACTTCAATTCCTTCCTTCTTCAGCATATCTTGCAGCTCTTTCGATATGTATTCCCTTCCGCGATCAGACCGAATTATCTGAGGTTTTCGACCAAATTTCGTCTTTGCGTGCTCGATGCAGCACCGAATTACGTCAATCGTCTCAGATTTTTCCTTTAAGAGAAATATTTGTGTGAATCGACTGAAATCATCTATGAACGTCATAATGTATCTCTTCTTTCCAGGTGTCACGGTCTGCATCGGCCCACGTAGATCCATATGAATCAGCTGTAACGGGCCTGTCGTGTTGCTATCTGTCTTTTTCGGAAATGGTTTTCGTTCCATCTTCCCCTTAATGCAGCTCTCGCAGAGACTCTTTATGCCACAATCTACCAGTTTAAAGCCAGAGACAAGATCGTTACCTGCAAGTTTCTTGATAACTTCGGGATCTCTGTGACCAAATCTGCGATGCCAAGAGTGCAAACAGTTAATCGAATGGTTTCCTTTTACGGCGTAAGCTTGCTTCGCCATCTTTACCTCGTACAGTCCTCCTCGCGACACTCCGACTGCAACGCTTACATTGTTCTTCGAAACGTTGCACATTCCTCCACGAAAAACGATTCCGTAACCGAGCACATCCAGCACTCGCACTGATATCAAGCTTCCTTCAAAGTCGGGTACGTATAGCACGTCACGTAACTTTAATTTCACTGCTTCCCCTTTCTCGTTCACGCACACTATCTGTCCTTCACCGATACCTCGAGCGTCGCACATTGTCCTGTTTGCGACTCGCACAGTCGAGTGGTAATTCGCGTTTAAAGATGAGAAAAATTCAGCGTCATTTTTCATGTGACTCGTTGCACCTGAGTCGAAGTACCATATACCTTTCGAATTTTTAGTAAGCTTCTCCTGACAGGCGGCAAAGCAGACATCGCGATAATAATCAGTACTTGAACTCTCTCGTGAATCCGCGACCATCGCGCTCCCGTCCTTGGCTTTGTTTTCTTTGGTCTCTTTATTCTTCCTCCAGCGCTCGTACCAGTCGACAATCTTTCTTCAAATGCCCTGGTTTGTGACAGAAATAGCAAGGTGCTTTTGACGAGCTCGCGTTTTTACCTTTGTTTACCCAAAGCGCTGACTCGCTCGATTCGACCGTCGTTGCCTGCCCCTTTCGTCGTTTGTGCTCATCGACCAGCTTCCCCTTTACTAATGAGAGTGTAAGATCTTCCTCCGATCGCGATTCCAATGCCGTAATCATGGTATTGTACGAGTCCGGCAAACTACACAGCAGCATTGCAACGACTAATTTTTCATCGAGAATTTCTCCCAATGCGGTTAACTTATCGACGAGATTCTGCATCGTGCCTATATGCTTTTCCATGTCTCCATCTTCACTGACAATGAGCCGCATATTGCAAATTTCCTTCAGCAGGAATACTTTGCTTGTAAGCGAAGATTTCTCGTGGTATTGTTTCAGAGCCAGCCATTGCTCTCTTGCCGTCGCCTTTGTACGTATATGTACGAGCTGGCTGTCCTCCACCAGTAAGCCAATATTCGCTCGCGCTTTCCCATCGCGCTTTGTCCATGCTGCAAGCTGAGATTCTTCGGTTGGCGGCTCCTGATTCACCACACTCCACAAGTCTTCTTTCGTCAACAGCATTTCCAGCTTGTATTTCCATATCTGGTAGTTTTCACTGTTGAGCTTTATTATACTAAGATGAACGTTATCAATCTTGTCTGTTCACTCGCGCCCGCACTCTTTATCTTAATTTTTAATTCCGCTCTCTTTCACTTCAATTTTGGGCCCATAACCTGTTGAACTTTCAGGAATTTGAAGGAAACCGGAATGAAAATTAGAACGCGGTACGCCACGACAATTTGACTGTAACGTCCTTTCGGTCTCGTATATTTAGAGTGACTGACTGGTACAATGGTCTCACATGATCGGGTGGTCTCTGTTCACGTGTTACGTGTATGTCTGTGTGTATGTGAGTGTGTGTGTATGTGACAGTCTGTACGAGTATGCGATGTGTAAATATCGTTGTACATTTCAACACTTAGAATATTATATAATCCATAGTTTTAAGCATAACTTGTAAAATTTGTCATTAAGTTCTGGCTTTGGCTGTTAAATAATAACATTTTTCTATTTTTTAACATAAGTCAGACAAAACATTTGATTTATTTGTAATAATGTGTATATTGCTATTTTTGTATGTTTAGTTTAATGATATTTAAGCATTTTTGTTGGAATGAGCCAAAGTCAGTTCTTTTTCTCTATTTTCTTATAATTTTGCTATGATTATTAATATATATTTTCAAATTGTAAAGTATGTGCGTGTTCATAAGTTGTCGCATACTATTTCCTACAAAAAGAAATTGCTGATGTTACATTCTCCATGAAAAATATATTTTTAAGAAATATATAAAAAGTATTGACATATATTTAATTTAATATATTTAATATATAATTTAATATATTTAATATATAATTTAATATATTTAATTTAATATATTAAATACATATATTTAATATATTTAATTCAGCTAACACTTCTGACGGTGTTTTATAAACTTCTTTACTATATAGCAGCATCTCAAATTGTCATGAATATTTCTATTTCGTTATTTTTTATTTTGAGAAAATAAACTAAAAATTACTTTACATTGATATAATTTCAAAACCAAAAAAGCATCGAAAAATGTTAAAGCAGCAATCAATTTAAGTCAAAATAATGTTAAAATTCTGTCAAAATAAATAAATGGCGATCGACGATCGATATTGAAATCACATCGATTTGATGTGATTTCGACGTCGAAAACATATCGAACGGGGGGGGGGGGGGGGGGTCAGAAAACACTCGAATCGATGTGAATTTCGATGTGAATTCGACATCGTCATTTTGAGGTTGATTCGAGGTCGAATTGATACATCATTTCTCACTGGGATGCTTTTCTTTTTCGTCACGCGGAGCCGGCTGAAAAAACGCCTCGATGGCGTACTTTGCACAGCTATTTTTCGAAAACGAGTACCGCATGCCCTAATGTTCGAAGTTGTATAATATTTCTTATATATTAATGCATCATATATTAGTTTTTAAAAAACATCCTAAGAAAACTTTTTTCACAATCAAACAAAATATCCGTTTTGTAGAGACCACTCATATGGATCCTATGTTAAATATTGAAACTTTGAGGTCGAATATCTCAAAATTTAACCCCGCAACGAATGTTGCACTTTCAGCCACGTATAGAGGACCTTTAAATTGACGTAT
Source organism: Temnothorax rugatulus (assembly GCA_035220575.1). Taxonomy (NCBI): domain Eukaryota; kingdom Metazoa; phylum Arthropoda; class Insecta; order Hymenoptera; family Formicidae; genus Temnothorax; species Temnothorax rugatulus. The sequence goes on from JASTWL010000574.1 coordinate 36,837, forward strand.
GGTGTAAATTTCAAGGACATTCTAAGAAAAGTGATTTTTGAGAGAACGTCCTTAACAACGAAACGACCCGAATGGTCGCGATAAGTAGTTTTATCGAATAGTTCCTTGCAACGTTGATCCTCCTCGGAGCAAGGAATGTGATCTGGAACCTCCTCCAACCTCCAAAATTGCCCCACTGCGGCATCGATCGAGTCGATTGTGGTGACGAAGGAGTGCAAGGATTGCACGTGTAACGACGAAGAGACCGCGTCCATCAAAACCCAGCCGAATGCCGTGTTAAACGCGTCCGGCTCTCCATTTTTTCCGGTACGCCGACCGTCGCGTAGTACGGACACGAAAGATTCCGCCCCTAGTAGAATATCGATAGAACCGGGCAGATTGTATTCCGGATCTGCGAGCGGCAGCCCCCGTAGATGACTCCACGATTTTGAGTCGACACGGTTATTGGGCAACGGCGAGGTGATGCGAGGAAGCACCGTAGCTTCGACCGGGAATCGAATGTCGTCTCTATTTCGCACTCGGATAACGAACGGCCCCTCGTAGTGGCGGTCTTAGTTTCATTAACGCCTAACACCGACGCGCGATGCCTTGTCCGAGTGAAGCCGCCCCTTCGAAGGCAACTCTCGGTAACGAAGTTCGCCTGACTCGCGCTATCGAGCAATATACGGACCGGGAAGGCGTGGCCATGAACGTCGAGTGCCTCCGCACGAACGGTCGACAGTAAGACTACGCTATTCGAAACGCTGGCCATAGAGACGATCGGTTTATCGCCAGTATTCACCGGCGCCGCGGTGTTGTTAACGACCGGAGTGGCCGCCGTAGCGGTCGCGATAGACGGAACTCTAGCCTGCTCGAAATGCAGGAGAGAGTGGTGCTTCGCCTGACAAGACCGGCAGGTCCACGAACTAAGGCATTTTTTCAAGCTATGGCCTGCGCGGAGACAATTCAGGTACAGTCCCTTTTCGCGAGCAAGGTTATGCTGTTCCTTGGCCGAGAGCTGTAGGAAACCGGGGCATTTAGCCAACGGATGTTGCTCCTTGCATTTAAGACACGCGGCGTTTGAGCAACGAGCGAAGTAGTCGACGCGGCCTTCTTTGACGCATTTGATTGTGACGATTTGTTCGACCGTGCCGAAGAGTCCGATACCGACGCGAGAACCGTACAGTATCCCGTTAGAAATTTCGTCAACTGATCATACCGGGGCGATTCCACCGACCTGTGGTTTGCTTCGAACTTCTCCCGTAGCGTAGGAGTGAGCTTTTCCAACAAATGATTAAGCAGCATAAAATCCCACGCCTCCACGGGATAGCCCATCATTTTTAGGGCACGCGTGTTCTCGGTGAATACGTCCAACAAAGCGCGGAGGGATTCGGCGGAATCCGCGACCAAAGGCTTGGCGTGTATGAACGAACGCCAGTACTGCGTAGCTAATTTACGTTTGTTCTGATAGCGCGCTCGAAGCGCATCGTACGCGATCACGTAATTCTCCGCGGTCAAAGGCAGATTCTTAACGACTCCAAGAGCTTCTCCCGATAACGAGGACAACAAGTATTGGAATTTCTCGATGGCGGAGACGCTAGGATTCTCGTGAATCGCCGTGTCAAATAAAGCGATGAAGGACGGCCATAGGGCGAGATCACCCTTAAACTGAGGGAAAGTGATCTTCGGCGATCGGATGGCCGAGCGGGGCGCGGATTGCGAAGTCTGCGGGGCGGTCGCCCGCTCAGCGGCGACTAAAGTTTCGTATCGTCCTATTACCGCGAAGCGCATCTTATCAAATTCATCGCAAATCGCGTCTTCGGTAGCGAATTCGTCATCCGTGGCATCCTGAATGATCTTGAGGTGAGCTTCCTCAAAATCCTCGACTACTTGGAGCACGGTCGGATAATGAACGAGGAAATTCGGTCTCTGAGCCGCGTTATCTATTGCGAGCATCAAATATTGGTGAATCTCCCTCATACGACGGAGACACAGTTCGCGTTGCGCCTTATATCCTTTAGGCATGTCGAAGAGATATGTGTATACGCGCAAAATAGGCGAACTGCCGACAAATTCAACTGTCTCGATTCGAAAGGTCGACAGAAGTCAGGGGATGGCAGCCAGTATAATAACACACGAATGTCCGTACACGCGTACGGAGCATGTGAGCTAACGACAACTCTATTGTCTCACTTCGGAATGCTGAGACAAACAACGAAAAAAGGGGGCGAAACACCGCGCCACTCGCCAAGGTCGAGAAGGGCGGACGGCTCGAGTTCGAAATAAGTAGTTAATTTACAGGGATGTAATATTCCAAGTCAATATTCGCTCGCATTTAGCAATGATTTTTGTACGGTGCCTGCAACGATTATGCAGGTTTCCGCCGTAGCGATTGAATAGCGGCACGTGCACAAGCGAAACTATAATTACGCGGATATCTTCGTCTCGACGTGCTCATGCGACGAAGGACGAGAGAAATCACGCGGTGCGAACGGGCACGCGCCGATTAGTCTACGATGCAATAAGGGCTGCAACGATTATGCAGCGATTAGCGAGAGTGATCGAGATAATGGCACGCGCACGAGCGAATCTACAATTATGCGGATATCTTCGTCGCGACGTGCCCATGCGACGAGCGGACGAGAGAGATCACGCGGGGTGCACGTGCACGCCGATTATTCTCGATGTAATGTCCAGACGGACCAAGCGATTATCTATAACTATAACTATAACTGTAACGAGACGAGCGAAAGGTTGGCGGTATTATCTAATCGCGAGAGAAAAGAAGATCCGGCTCGAAGGACTAATGTTACTTTTAGAATTATTTTATAATATGTATAACTTATATTAATATATAGATTATATTAAATCAATAAATATACGAATTTTATTGTTTTAATATCAACCTATGTATTAATATCAATCTACCACTTTTTCCTGTTCCTTGTACAACATAATGTTACGTACGGAAATTTTATATTAAAATTTCGGACGACACACGGTGAAAATTTTGAACGCTTAGACGACGCACGGTGAAAATTTTGAACGCTTAGACGACGCACGTTAGCTCGGAATTCCGAGGGAACGGTCGGGTCAACGTAAATGTTTAGGTTATCTTATCGGAGTCCGTTGAAGGGCTGGGGGCCAGATGGGCCCAAAACTACGCTTCTAGAATGTTCTAGAAGCTTCTAGAATACCTCTCCCCTTAAGACGCGTAGGAAAAGGCGGGAATCTCGCGCGGCAGATTCCGGTCTTTTTCGGGTATAAATAGGGCGGAAAAACGCAGCGGAAAGCAGATAAGTTTTAACTTCGGTCCTGACTAGACATAGTTCTCAAACTCTTTCCTAACTCTCTTATTCGATTTCCTACGTTCCACTATACGCTAAGTCCGAGCATCCGCGCTCGATATTGGGACTTAATCCCTGTATTTTTATATTCACGCGTAACTCAGTTTGTAATAAGACTTCAGAATAAAGGTAAGATAAGTTTGGAAAAAGAATAAGCTCAAAATCTGGATCTCATCTAGTATTTTTAATCAATCACTTCTGGTATTCCGACTCACGGTTTTCGCTGACAAAAGTGTGGCGATCTGTGCTGGGGCGCTGACGAAGAGTGTGGCGAGCAGTGTGTGTGGCGGATTGGTTTTAGAGCGCTGCCGAAAAGTGTGGTGAGCTATAAAATTCACTTTCGAGGATCCGGGTTAGATGACAAAAAAAGGAGGTAAACGAACTCAAATTAAAAGGATTAGGTTCCAGATCAAACAAGCAATTATTTCGAATCAAGATCCTCTCCCTTTCCTCCAAAAATTGCAACAACTAGAAAACGCACCTCCATTTAACCCTATTCCTGTCGACTTCGACATCGATTATCCCCACTATAATCAAATGAGTAAAAGTGATCCTCGGTACGAAATTTATAAACTCAGATACCTTTTCGGTCCCGAATAATAATAATAATAATAATAATAATAACCTTCACACGACTTGTCCAAATCCCTGGTAAAGTGCTTAAATGCATTGACCAGAAAACGGACGAACAACAGACAAAACGTGACAATAACATCTAGAAAACTCCAATTAACAGTAATATAACCTCAATGTTATAATTTCCTATTCAACAATATAACTGTAAATTACAAAGCATATTGTACGTAACAGTTACATTGTTGAATAGAAAATTATAATATGTATTAAGGTTATTACTCTTTGTTACTGTTTGCTGGGACATTTACTGATTTAATCAGCTTGCATTACTGATTTTGCTGTTCAAAGTCACTGTTTCCAGTAGTCCAATATTACTGAGTAAAACAGTCAATATTACTGATTTAATCAGCTCACATTACTGATTTTGCTGCTCAAAGTCACTGTTGTAGTCGTATAATATTACTGATTGAAATAGTCAATATTACTGATTTAATCAGCTCACATTACTGATTTTGCTGTTTCAAGTCACTGTTTCTTGTAGTCCAATATTACTGATTGAAACAGTCAATATTACTAACTAATTTTTTCAGTGAAATGTCACTGATTCTCAGTGGTATATTTATAACTGCTTCAATCAATGACTATTTACTGTTTCCCAGTGAAAATACACTGATTCTCTTTAAGAGAGTATGCAGCTATGAATACAATTAATAATGGAAACCCATGAAGCATTGTTCCCATTCAATGAATTTTATCGTAGTCGATAAATGCGTTTGCCATCTCTATCGATGATCTTAATGCTATCATCGATATCGTCAGAATATCGTTTTTTTTTTCATTTTGAGTTTCTTTAAATTTTCTAATGTTTCATTAGGAATAGCGCCTCGCGAGCCCACGACTATCGGCAGCACACTTGCTTCCGTGCATCCCGTTCTATTTTTAATGTATTCCGCTGTATTTTTATATTTATCTATTCTCCTTGAATGCTTTGCGAAGGCTCGCCTCGTTCTCGTAGCGGACGGTCACGTCGACCACGAGAAGCCTTTTCTGGTCTTTGATCACCAAATCCGGCTTTTTGAGCTCGCCTTGCACATTCACTACTGGCTCATTAAATATCATCCAGCTCTTTTCTACTCTATCTGCAATCACATTCTTAATGTCGTTATGCCTTTTAATGCGCATATTTTTTGTATGTATACAGCTGCCGATAACGTGCGCTAAAGTCTCGGGCATTGCATGATATCTTCTGCAATTGACCTCGATTTCATCATTTGCTCGCCTTAGTACCACCCTTGTACCAAATGTGTTAGTACGCAGTCTAAGCGCATCAAGAAATCTTGAGGGCCTCAGCAGGGTGGGAGTCTGCAGCCACGTATTCCCTATTTCATCTTTTTTAAAATTGGCTACACCTTGCCCTTGGCAGGCCAACTTTTTCCATTTTTCTACCTCTACCCTCTTCAGTCTACTACGGGCATTTTCTATATCGTCTAAGCTTGCTGGCCAATTTATTCTTAGCAAGTTTGCATATGACTTTAATTCGGTCTGCAGTCTTCCATCCACCAAAACGCCCCTCAAGGCCTGGTCGATGGACTGCTCTGCTTTAATCGCGTTTCTCAATACCGCTAATTTAATTATGTATTCGAGTCTCGGAATGCCCAGTCCGCCCATTTTCCGCGATGTATAGAATAAACTGTCAGTTGTCTCACATTGTAGTATATTTTTAAGCTCTTGTCTTATATCGTGTGACGTGGCCCCGTGTGTCCGTCACCTGTGCCCGTGGCGCGTACGCCACCCGAGCTTTTAGACGTTTTGTATTACGCGTTTTGCGTTACTTGTCGTATAATCGTTGGTTTCAGGAGGAGGCGGCCGTGCGGCCTCAAATTCGACAGGGTGGCGACATCCGACGGGTTGGTAACGCACCTCTGTTATAAGGGGCCTAGGATCGAAGCGGCGCCGGGATCCTTACTGTTGGATCGATCGCGAGCGAGCGAAGACGTGCGGCGAGGACCACTTGGGCCTATTATAAGCGAGGGCGGCGGCCCTACGAGCCCAGTATTGTGCGTAACGAGGAGGAAGGATCGAGGACCACCGGCATTGTAACGGCCAGCAATCCCGAGTCAGAGGTAACGGGGAATAGTGGGGGCGGAGAGTCGCGTACCGTTTCGCGTGTTTGAGAGATACACGTAGGATCGCCTCACGGCCTACGCGTAATTGTTGTGAATCCCTCGGGATTACCGCTTTCGTTTTTTTTGACGGGTCTGACATATCCCGCCCGCTGCTTCTTCGTACATAGATTACGGGGGGTCTGTTTCTTCCCGACTCGATCATCTCAGATCGTGCTTTTGCGTGGAATATATATGTTCGTCGGTGTGTAGCACGTGCCGCGCGTATTACGGGAATGAGCCTCGCGGATCGACTCAACAGTCACCCGTTCGTTAATATTAGTCTTTGCGTGTTCTTTATGCGTATCTCATTTCGTGGGAGTGGCGGCGTACTCCGATTCGTTAATTACCGCGCCCGGTACTGAAAGTGTAAGGTGTCGGAATCACGTGTCGGGTGCGTGCATTTCCTCCGAGTCATGCGTGTCGTCGTGTATATAGTTGGGGAATAATATTGAGAGTATCACGCGTTACCGCGTGTATGGTACGAGAGTATCACGCGCCCCCGGCGTGCCGTGTATAGGAAGAATAACCGTTCGCTGCGTGTATTGTACTATTGCGCGTATCTTCGCGTGTATTATATTATTTCGCGTACCACCATTCCTTGAGAGTATTATTCTATTTCGCGTATAATCGTTGCGTGTATTAATCTTTGCGGGTGTTATCTTATTTCGTGTATAATCATTCCTTGCGTGTAGTGTACTGTTTCGCGTATAATTGTTCCTTGCGGCTTGCGGGTATTATATGATTTCGTGTAGAATTGCTCCTTGCGCTTCTAATATTACTTTAGGTATAAGTTTTCCTTGCGAGTACGAGATTGTGCGTATAAGCGTTCCTTGCAGGTTTTCATTACGCGTATCGCCTTTAGCGGGTTCCGACCTTTTGTTTTACGGATAGTATTAAACGTTCTTGATTCATATTATATTTTTCGGATCCTTTTGAGTCTCACGCGTTTGGCGAGTGCCTACTGTGTAACTACGATCCCACGCTCCCGCGCCGGTAAGATATCGAGGAGTCCACCTACGGGACTTCCCCATAAGATCATTCGATGCTTTGCTAGTCATACTACCGGTAGCGACCGATCCGTATCACATATAATGTGAAATTCAGCGTCTTTCGCCGGAACCCGAATTTGTGGGACGAGAGATGGCAAATTGTCATGAATATTATATTATGAACACTGATGGATTGTTGTGTTTCGATTTCGCCTAACTACCGTCAACATCCTCAAGATACAGCCTTTAGCCGAACTGCGACCCTCTACCGGAGAGTGCTGAGCAGCCGTCGCGACCGGCCCGAGCATATTCGAGTTACGTAGACGTTTGAGTGAGCGGCATTTAGAGTAGATTGAGCGAAAATTCCGGAGTTGGAGTAAAAAGGTGGTGTGGCCTTAACCACACCTGGCGCCCAAACTGTCGTGTTTATTTTGGAGAAGCGCTCGGTCACCCGATCTTATATTTGTCACGCGATTCCACCCCGCCTCTCAGCCAAGGGGAAAGAAAAGCGTCGCAATCGTTGTCCAATGACTTTAATTTTGTGCCCCGGGGAGGGCATACCACTAAACCATGAATGAAGTGTGGTAAAAGGTATATTCTTATTACTTCTAGTTTTTGATGAGGTTTAAGTTCATTTTTCCGACTCTACGAACTGCTTCAATTATTGCAGGGCATTCCACACCTCGTCCGAGTCCTATCCACGGATTCATCTTTGCACCCAAGTATGTTATTGGCTCGTCTGGGCGGCAGTATGGCATTCTTTCTTCTCTAACTTTTAATTCCGGATTTTCTAAATACCACGATTTATTACTAGCAACCACCCGGAAGCTCTGACACTTATGTGCCGCTAGGCTCATGCCAAGGCCATCCAAGAAGTCGCCAAGGAGGCATATTTATCTTGTTGCCTCTTCTTTATTAGCTGCTATTAATACCATATCGTCCGCGAATACTAAAATTGCTAAATTTTCCCCGCCCACACGTATGCCATTTGTTTCTTTGTTTACTTTTTCGATTATTGATTCTACGGCTAAATTGAACAGGAGGGGTGACAGAGGGTCTCCCTGCTTGACCCCCCTCCTCAATCGAATCGGCACCTTGCAGCCGCACCCTTCAGGGCTGCCAGGGGAGCCAACCGCACACCCGAGCGCGGGGGGCACAGCCGACCCACGAGTGCTCGTGGAGCGCATCCGGGAGACGAGGGCCGAGGAGCCGACCAGGGGAAGCGAGACGGACGGCCCGAGCGACGGGAGCGAGCGCGAGACGAGGACCGCCAGGTAAAAGACGGCAGGTAACGACCGCAATGTCCGTCCACGAGGGCGATACAGGCGAGCGAGGAAACGCGATTAGATAATAAGAAGACGTTTGTATAACAATAAAAGTTAAATATAAATATATTTGGGACAGTATTATAAACTAATATACATAATGGTGACGGGTATCAGATATAAGTACGCGTATAGTAAATAAGTCGACAAAGTCGCAACGGTAACACAGCGAGAGAAGCGCAACGGAGCGATCCGCGAGGTCCGCGAACGCGTCAGATTGAATAATCGCGAAAACGCGAACCAAGCAGATTCGGCGTTAACGAGCGACACGGGCGCGTTGAGAATAACGTAATTAAGATGACCAGAAGGACCGCCACGAAGTCGGTGCACTAGATCGAGAAATCGCGATCGAGACATAATCTCCGGGAAATCGCGATGCAGGCGCGTCGAGGGGAATGTAACTAAGACGCCCATAAGGTCCGCGACGACGTAAGACCACCAGGTCGAAAACTCGCGAACGAGACATGATCGCCGGGAAGTCGCGATACGGGCGCGTCGAGAGGAGCGTAAGCAAGACGCCCATGAAGTCCGCGACGACGTAGGACCACCAGGTCGAAAACTAGCGACCTGGACGTAATCGCCGGGAAGTCGCGACACGGGCGCGTCGAGAGGACCGCGAACAAGGCGACCATAATGTCCGCGATGAGATCCGACCGCTAAGTAACAAAGTAGCGAACCGGAAGCGACAGCGGGTCATGCGAGACCCAGTGTGCGTACCGAGTGACCGAGCGTCTCACTCGAGCGTGCATAAAGCGATTCGGCGATGCTTCGGCCCGAAATCACGAGTCCATAAATGTAACGAAGCGAAATATGGAAATTGTAAAAGTGTACGATTCCGGGGCGAAGCAGCATAAAGTATTACAACGAAATAATATTCGAGCGCAGTCCAGAAACTTCTCGATTGTGAAAGTGCTGGAATGCGAGAGTTGTTATTCGGGAACGTGCGGCGAAAACACGCAAAAACCATGTCGAAGGAATGCGCGTGTAAATATTATCCGAGTCGAGTACCGAGCGAACAAAGGAATCACGTGCGCGAACACGCACAGCCACGACGCCAGCCTATGGTACCGGAGGAGTGGGGACTGGACACCGAGGGGCAGCCAGGCCAGCGAGTCGAGGAGTTGCCCACGAGAGACGATCGCGAACGGACGTGTCGGAGATAGCGTCTCGGGATACACGACGGGCACTTAGCCGCGCATTCGCTAATATCCGCGATACATGTACATCGTAACGGGCGCGCGTTAAGAACATTGTAGAACTCAACAACGAGTAACGGTCATCGAAACTGTAAGGCCATCCGATACTCAGCGGGTGTGTTACTGTAACTAGATCTAAGAATAAAAGGTCATTAGTTTACATATAACAAAAGTCTGAAGTCAGTGAATACTTACCTTGATACTCACCTGATCCTTTGATATCGGCGACAAAGCGGTACGGTGGTGATCCAAATCCAGCGTTGACTATACGGTAGTTGTTCGGCGTCGATTCAATTGACGATCCAGACTAGCACAGAGGCAATCCGGTATGCAAATGGAGCGAGGATCCGGGGAAGTCCAGCAGCAGAGGTCCAATTGACGATCCAGAGCCGTCCAGCAGGGATCCGGAGTCACGTCGTGGGTGATCCATCGTTGTCCAGCGTCGATCCATCGAAGTCGGGAACCTGAAACAGAAAAGATGGTTAATATCGTAAAATCGTAGAAATACACGAATACTTACCTTCTCGGTAGATTATTGGTTAAACCGAGTGGCGACCGGACAGAGAAAATAAAGAAATCCTCAATCCCGAGCCGTCACTTGGCCGTGTTCGGTCACAACCTCACCGCCATTCCTCACCTTAATTTTAGTTTCGCAAGCATCATACATTCCCCGTATGTATTCTGCCATTGAATCTGGTATCCCTTTGCGCGTTAGGCTGCTTTTGATTATAGAGCGAGGCACACCCAGCGAGAAATGACCCATCGAATCGACGTCGAATTGACGTCAAAAACGTATATCGAAAAGTAATTGAAATATTCATCGATTTCGATTGATTTATGGCACAACTTTCGATGACTTTTCGACTCAGAATAAATCGATTTCGACTCGATATTGATTAATTATTATTTCCTCACTGCAGATATGGGCCGATTCACCGTCTCCGATTTGATGCTCCGATTAAACTCTTCGGCTCTTTCTAAGGGGGGGGGGGGGGGGGGATTCATAAATTGCAAGTTGGGGGGGAGAAGACGGATGAATTGATGAGGGGGATTATTTAAAAATGGGAGAATATCTCTTGGAGATTGAGGAAAGGTTTCCTCAATGTATTTGACTAAATAAGAGGCTTTACTACAGTACAATCCGCAATTAAATATTACATGGTTAATATTTTGCATTGGGTTGCCGCAAGGGCAGCGTTCGGCTGATGACAAAGAACGAGAGTTCTTGTAGCGTGGACATAAAGTAAAGCATACATAGGAAAACGTTAGATGTAAAAGACTGTAAAATATATAGCCTTTCGCGACTTACGTTATTCTCTACCTTATTTTAGTCTATTAACCTTATTAGCCTTCCGAAGTTCCGATCACGGATTTATATCCAATTGCAGCACTGCTGTTTGGCGCCGTCGGTGCTCAACGAAATATTCAAGTCGTTGCTCGGTTGCCGGATTGTTTGCGCACGCGCAGCAAATGGCGGCTCATACATATAACGCAAGTAATAAAAATCTGTGTTCAACAGAGAAAACTACTTTGCAATTGTTGTAAAATTTGTGAATGTGATTGGGGTATGCTTTTAATTTTGGCTGAAACTAAGAGTAACACACCAATCAAATTCACGAATTTTACAACTGCAGTTGCAAAACAGCTTTCTGCTGAATACAATTATAATTAGTATAATGCCTGTATATAGGTGCCTATATATATAAAACCTTTTTTACTTTTTGTCTTTAATATTTATTTTTAATTATTTAATTTTTTTAATTTAATTTAATTATGTTTAAAAAGTAATGGCAAACACGGCAGGTTTGTCTAGAATTCTTAGATAGATGAGCGACAGAAAGAGAGTTCCTTTGAAGTCAATTTTGTCTGTATTATGTGTAGTTATCTTTACAAAAAAAGAAAATATTTTGGCGTAAAAGAAATTGAGAGTAACTAAAAAGTTTTTACATTAGTTGAAATGAAAGCAAACCAAATCAGTAATCTGTCCTGAAGATAGAATAGAAAATAAATGAACTGAAATAAAAAACCAGATCTTACAAGACGGAATTAAGATATTTGGATTACTGATTGAAAATGTGAGTCCAAATGTTTACTGAACGTAATACCGATTATGAAAAAAAAGAAGAAGTAAGAAAGAAAAATGAAAAGAGAGAGGGATCTCTGCATTAATGTCTATAAGATCGGTTCTTGGGCTAGAATTTCAAGCCAGAGCCACAAGAATGAAAGTAATTCTCAGATCTCAAGACGAATATAAACTCTAGCAGAGGCCCTTGTACTTTTTTGACTAATGTCTGTCTTCAAATATGGCGTCCCAATGAGAATCTCTTAGGGCCTCGCTCGCTGGACTGGACTCCTCGCCTCGATTCTGCCTCTTGAACGCTAGCTGCCGCAGCTCTCCCTTTCCTGGCGGTGAGCTCTCCCTGGTGATTCGACTCTCGCTCGGTTGGTCTCCAAAACACGCGCCGCAACGATCAATCCGTCAACAAAGAGGTAACGGACTCGACACGTTCGAAGAAACGCAAGCAACTAAGCAAGTGCGGCCATGACACCTAACGAGTGAGGAAGGAGGCGGGGGCTCTTTGAGAGTGGCGACTCGCGCGTCGCGCCATCTAATGTGAAACGATCGGGCGTTGTAAAACGCGAAAAGAATTTGAGCGCAATATTTAATTTTTAATAAGTCCAATTATTAATATTTATTTTCATAATTGAACTTATTTTTTATTTTGATAAATGTAAATACAAATATCGTATTGTATTAATATTTAATATTAATAATTTAATTAGTTGCTTAATTTAACTTCTTGTTTAATAATGAGTGGATGCAGTACTGAAAATGTACCTATTATATAACATTTTAATTTCAAAATTGTCAAACTACAAACAGGAATTTTGTTGTGACTTTTACAGTAATAAAGTAACTATTTAATGGGACTTCCGTTTCCGGAACATCAGAGGTGACAGGTGTGAGAGTGTGCGTGTGGAAAGGATAGAAAAGTGAGAGTTGAAGGAGGCGGAGGAGGGAGAGAGGGACGGAGCGAGGAGGTGTGGAGGTAAGGGAGCAAGGAGGAAGAGGGGTGAGTGGTGGAGTAGCGGATAGAAAGAAACGAAGGGTAGAAAAGTGGCGAGTCACATAGGCGGGTTGGGCACGAACGATAGCGGGAGTAGAGGGACGACTCAACGGGAGATTAGAGACGAGGCAGGACAAGCGAGGCAGGGCATAGAGTATAGGATAAAGGGAGAAGTGAATTGGATAGAATAAAGAGTAAGAGAGATAGGCATAGGTAAGAGCGGCGAATGGAGTCAGGGGAGGAAATAGGAATAGAAAGTGAACAACAGGGAAATAAAGGAAAGAAGAGAGAAGGCGAAGGGGAGAAAAAAGCAAGAGGCAGGCCAACAAAGGCGGAGGGGCTTGCAAGGCAGAGAGGAAGAACGGATAGCTTAGGGTCTGTCCTGGATCTCATACAGAAAAGGAAAAGGAAAGATATAGAGGAAGAAGCGACGGCTAGAGCAGAAAAGGAACTGTTGGAAAGGTTTAACGAAACAAGGAGAGTGAATAGGTCACCACCAGCGAAGATTAAAAGAGGAGAGGAGAGTAAAGAAGGCATGGAGACAGAGGAGCTGCTGAAGACGATTTTAAGGAAAATGGAGGTGCAAGAGGAGGAAAGGAAAAAAGATAAAGAGGAGATAAGGAATGGTATAAAAGACGAAATTAGGGGACTAAAGGAGGAATTGAAGAGAAGAGAAGAAATGTGGAAGAAACAAAAGGAAGAGCTAGAGGAAAGAGTAAGAAAACTAGAGGAGAAGGTAGAGGAAAGGTTAAAAAGTTTGGAGGAGAAAGCAAGTGAGAGAAAGGAGGAGAGAAAGGGGGAGGGAGGAAAAGGAGAGGAGGAGATGGTGGGGAGAATGAGAGAGTTGGAGAGAAGGTGGATAAGGAAGGAGAAGGAAGAGAGAAGAAGGAATGTAGTGATAAGGGGATTAGAAGTAAAAGAAGGAGGAAGGAGACAAGAGGTGGAAAAGCTATTGGAGGGAATAGGAGCCAAAGTAAAAGCATTAGAAGTAAAGAAAATAGGGGGGGGGGATGTGGATAAAGGAAGGGAAATGGTGTTGCTAAAGTTAGAGAATGAAGAGCAAAAATGGGAGGTGATGGAAAAAAAGAGGAGACTGATGGGCAGAAAAGAGAGAATAACGGAGGACCTGTCGTGGGAGGAAAGAAGGATGAATTGGAAACTGAGAGAGATAGCGAGAAGAGAGGAAAGAGAGGGAAGGAGGGCGTGGATAAAAGCAGGCAGAATAAGGTTGGAAAATATATGGTGGAGATGGGATATGGAGGAGGAGGTGCTAAAGGATGAAAGGGGAAAGGTAAGAAAGGAGAGCAGAGCACAGTGGGCCGAGAAACTAGAAAAAGTAGCCAAAATACTAGAAATGTTCCAATTATTATAAAATATGATAGTTCAAGGTTTTTGGAGTTGCTGAACTCGAATCCGTACTCAAAGTTGAGAAATTCAAAATGGCGGATCCAATATGGCGGACGAAATTGCTAAAAATGCTCCGATTGTGTAGCAATTTGATACTAAAGGTTTTCGAGGTTGCTGAATTCGAATCCGTACTAAAAATTCAGAAATTCAAAATGGCGGATCCAATACGGCGGACGAAATTGCTAAAATGCTCCGATTGTGTAGCAATTTGATACTAAAAGGTTTTCGAGGTTGCTGAATTCGAATCCGTACTCAAAATTCAGAAATTCAAAATGGCGGATCCAATATGGTACCTACACAATAAAATGATATGATTATGTAATTAAAACGCCTGCAGTTTGCCTACAAAATCTGTAGTTTCCGGGGCCTACCACGAGGAGGTTACAGTGCGATTTCAGACCCCTTAATTACCGTATCAGTAATTCGGGGTGCTTTATTAAAATGAGTCCCCTCGCCTCTCATGGTATTCGAGGTGCTTTGTTAAAGTGAGTCCTCTTGCCTCTCACTGTATTCGGGGTGCTTTCTGAGTGAGTCCCCTTGCCTCTCACTGTATTCGGGGTGCTTTCTGAGTGAGTCTTCTCGCCTCTCACTGTATTCGGGGTGCTTTCTGAGTGAGTCCCCTCGCCTCTCACTGTATTCGGGGTGCTTTCTGAGTGAGTCCCCTCGCCTCTCACTGTATTCGGGGTGCTTTCTGAGTGAGTCCCCTCGCCTCTCACTGTATTCGGGGTGCTTTCTGAGTGAGTCCCCTCGCCTCTCACGTTATTTAAAAAAACCTTCAGAAATCAATGATCTGAAATTAATCTTCGTCCGACAGTTCTACGTCGCTGAACAAGAGTGTTTCTTCAAGATCAGACGAGACCTCATCGTTGGCCTCGTCCTCAACGTGATAGCTTGAAATTGTATTTGCTTCAGGTATCGCGAATAATTCTGTCACTTCAGAAGGAAAGGACAGTCTCGTTCTCTTTTGAATTCTTCTCTGAAGACCCACTGTCGATATAATTGGATCCGAGGTGTCCATCGCTCTATAGAAAATGTCTTCTAAGTTTGATTTACGACTGTGCTTTCTGCTATGACGTTCCCTGTACTTTTTATAATCTTTATTTCTGGCCTCCGATGCCTCCTCACCAAGCATTCCCACAGGAAGCATACAAAAGTTTATGATTTCAGGAGCATGGATTAGGATTTTATGCAGTGTCGAAGGCATAGGATACCAAGAGTAGTGAGCGACATAAATCTGAGCTGTAGATGTGCACAGTGTGTCAAAACGAACAGGATTAATTGGAAATTCGCAGGAAAGGGCAATTAAAATTATCTTGAAGTTACGCACTAACTGACGGTCCAACCCAAGATAATTGGCAAAAGAATCGGGATATTCAAAAGCTCGACGTGCCGTGTTTCCGTCATTGGTAGTGCCACTACCTCCTGCTTTTGGTTTGTCTACTCTTAATCCTAACTTTTCCCAAAGAATCGTCTGAATTTCTTGTTTTCGTCTTGCAAACTCAGCTTTGTCACTTTTACTTCTCATCTGCCACTTTTTTATGTTGATTCGGTATGCTATATGCAGACAACACTCGAGAAGTCGTATCCAAGCATGCAGAGGGCTAATTCCATATTGGAGTGATTTTGGATCAGGTAAAAATAAGCCTTTTGGATATATATTTTGGATTATAACCGATTGGAAAGGTCGTTGAATTTGTTCGGCGTTGCGTGACATATTGGGCAAGTCTGCATCGATTTGGTTCCCGTAATGATATTGAGAACTTTTCCGTCTATTAGAGTTAAATGTAACGAAAAATGTACCCGTATACGATAATCATTCAAGCTAATTTCAAAAATCCTTAGTTGATTTATCTGATCTTCTATCAGTTGCTTTTGTCTCATGATTACATCGCTGGATTCTTTGACATATTCTAACTTCAGTGGACGACAAAACCTGGCAGACTGTGTCGATCGATTATTCCAGAATATGATGCCAGTAGAAGATGATAATCGCAGAGGAATGAGAGTAGTAACGAACAAATTTTCATCATTAACAGCTTCTGCTTGTTCGTTTTGATATCGCTGTTTATAAGCTGAATGACCAGAACTCCCGTCGAATCCCCAGGAACAAATAAAGACGACATCAAGATCAGTGTTGTTCATACTTTGATGTATAACTTCTTCTTGCAAGTTCACGATTCGCTGTACAGTATGATTAAGTAGTGATTGAAGAGGAACTTCAGCTATAGTTTCGCTGATCATAACTACTTCTTTCGGTGGTCTGCACTGTGCTTTAGCTCCTCGAACGTCATTATACGGTGGCCAAATGTCTGCTCCGCATAACCTTGCTTCTAAACGCATATTTATGTAAACATTTTTTGTCAGTGAATTGTCCAATAAGAAAGATAAAGCTTCGTTTGGAGTTTTCTTCTTTATAGACGTCGACGTGTCCAGTAACTTTCTAACTTTGCTTGGACGATGTGGACTTTTGGACAGTTCTTTCAGAACTGCATGCAAATCTTTCTCTCCAGATTTTCGTGCTGCATGTTTACAAGCCAATATAATTCTGTTCGGATCATGTTCGTTCTGTGTACTTATCTTCGCAATCTCTCGCCGTTGAGATCGTTCAGATTTTTTCTGAAATTCGAGAGGTCGTCGACCAGCACTCGATTTACAAACGAGGTTTTCAAAATCGTTTTCAATGCGTAATTCTGGAAGATGAAACTCAGAATTTAGCCAGGCTGAGTTTTTCAATTCAAATTTATCAGCCTTTCTGCTAGCCGCGTTGAATTTTTCATTGCGTCTGGTTCGCAAAGATGACACACAGGCCTTTAACCGATCTAAATCATCTTTTCTCAAATTTTTTGAATCAATTTTTAGCTTTGTCAAAATGTAATCAACGCCCAAATGTCTTTCAGAATCACTGGGAATTTGGTCAAGAACCTCCCTTTTTGTTAGTTTCGACATATTTGTTTTGAAAACAAACCGCGTGCTTTACGATGTATTTTACGAATTCCTATAAGATATCCGTGAAAGCGCAAAAAAGTCGCCGACTGAACTTCAAGTATACATTGGAAGGAATGCTATGAAATCGTTCTTGGCTTGATGGAGCGTGTTATGGTGTGTTATGCTGATCCGACAGCGTACATGATACTATAAAATCCAATAAAGCAGACATACAATGAACCAAAACAATAACACTTTTTAATTCGCGTGTTTATAGGAATATTTACATGATAAATGCATACACAACATTTTTAAAAATTAGAGGAAAATATTGAAATTTGTGTAATATGGTCAAAATTATGAAAATCTTCAAGAAAAAATAATTGTCCTTATAGGAAAATTTTTAAGTTCAAGCCATTTGTTAATGGAAGATTAATTAACAAATTAATATAAAATTTTTATCAACAGTACATTGAGTTATGCAGATAAAGTTAGTATGCTTCCTTAGTCGAACTTTTGCAACCAAATTTTGGCCACTTTTTCTAGTTTCTCGGCCCACTGTGCGGAGGAGAGAAGGAAGAGGAGGGAGGCAAGGCAGGAGAGAGAGAAGAAGGAATGGGGATGGGGGAATAATAAGGGAAGAGGAGAAAGGGGAGATAGCAGAGAAGGGCAAGAAGGAGGTCAGAAGAGAGGTGGAGGGAGGAAGGAGGTCAGTGTGGAGGATAGTATTCTGGAACGTAGCTGGTTTGGAAAACAAAGACAAGGAGTTTTGGGAGGGGCTAAAGAAAGAAGATGTGATAGTCATGGTAGAGACCTGGATAGGAGAAAAGGGCTGGGAAAGAATAAGGGGGAGGATGCCAACAGGATACGAATGGGGAGTGCAAATGGCGGGAAAGAAGAACAAAAAAGGGAGAGCAATAGGAGGGATGATAATGGGAATAAGAAAGGGGTTAAAAGAGAAGGGAACGGAAATGGAAATTGACAAGGAGGGAATGATAGTGGGAAAGGTTAGGATAGGTGACGAGAACTGGAAGATTATAGGGGTGTATGCAAAGAAGGAGGGAATGGAGGAGACCTTACAGGAACTGGGGCATTTTATGGAAGAGAAAGAGGAAGGAAGATTTACGATAATTGGAGGAGATTTCAATGCAAGGACGGGGCAGGAAGGGGGGAGAGTAGAGGAGGAGGAGGGGAGAGGGCTGAGGGAGGGAGGAAGAAAATCGAAAGATAAAAAGATGGATAGAGAGGGGAGGTTGCTGGTGAAATGTGTAGAGGAGAGAGGGTGGGAAATATTCAATGGGAATGTGAGAGGAGATGAGGAGGGGAATTTACATTTACGGGAGGAAGAGGGGATACAGTGATAGACTATGTGATAAGGGATGGAGAGATAAGAGAAAAAATCGAGAGCATGACGGTGGGGGATAGAGTGGACTCAGACCATCATCCCTTGGAAATGGCGGTATGGGGGAGCATGGAGGAGGACAGAGGGGGAAAGTGGAAGAAAAGAAACAGGGGAGTGTGGAATGAGGAAGGAGTAAAGATGTTCGAAGAAAGAATAGGGGAAGTAGAAGAGAAAGAGGAAGAGATAAATAAGGAATGGGACGAAATGGAAACGAGAATAGTAGAGGCAATAATAGGGGTGGAAAAGGAGGTGAAGGGAAGCAGGAATAAGAAGGTGGGGTGGTGGGACGAAGAATGCAGAGAAGCAAAGAAGGAATCGAGAAGAAAACTGAGGAAATGGAGGAAAGGTAGGGAAGAGGGCAGTGCATACAGAGAAAGGAGGAAGGAGTTTAAGGAGCTGTGTAAGAGGAAGAAGGAGGAGGAGAATCTGAGATGGGAGAGAAGGGCGATGGAAGCAAGGAGAGAGTCGGAGGTATGGGAGATAGTAAATAGGGAGAGAAGAAAGAGGAGAGGAATCGAGGAAGGGATTGAGGAGGAAGAATGGAAGGAATACTTTATGCAGCTGTTAGGTGGAGTAGAGGGGAGGGTGAGGATGGGAGAGGACGGGAGGAGGGAAGAAAAGGAAAGAGAGGAGGAAGAGGAGATAAGCATAGAAGAAATGAGGAGGACAATAAGGAAGTTAAAGGATGGAAAAGCAATGGGAAGGGATGGGATACCAGGTGAGGTGTGGAAATATGGGGGGAAGGAGTTGGAGACTTGGGCATGGAGATATATAAACAGAGTATGGAAGGGGGGAGGTTGGTCGGAGAATTGGAAAGAGGGAATAATCGCCCCAATCGTAAAGAAAGGGAAAGGAAAAAAGGTGGAAGAGTACAGAGGGGTGACAATAATGTCGTCGCTGTACAAGGTGTACACGGCCATTATTGCGGAAAGGTTGAGAGAGGAGCTAGAGGAGAAGGGAATTGTACCACATAATCAGACGGGTTTCAGAAGGGGAATGGGAACTGTGGATAATATCTATGTTTTAAACTACTTGGTGAATAGGAGGCTGGAGAAGAAAGGGGGAAAGTTAATAGCATGTTTCGTAGACCTTAAGGCGGCATTTGACTCGGTAGACAGGGGGGTGCTAGTAAAAGCAATGAGGGAAAGGGGAATAAGGGAAGGGTTGGTGAGAAGGACGGAGGAGTTGCTGAGGGAGACGAGAAGTAGAGTAAGGGTAGGTAACGATATAGGAGAGGCATTCTGGACGGGGAGGGGGGTAAGACAGGGGTGCCCGCTAAGCCCGTTATTGTTCAACGTGTTACTAGCAGATATGGAGAAGGAAATGGGCAGGGTAAAATGGGGAGGGATAATGTTAGGAGGTAAGAGGGTATATACGCTGGCATATGCTGACGATGTAGTGCTAATCGCAGAG
Source organism: Temnothorax rugatulus (assembly GCA_035220575.1). Classification (NCBI taxonomy): domain Eukaryota; kingdom Metazoa; phylum Arthropoda; class Insecta; order Hymenoptera; family Formicidae; genus Temnothorax; species Temnothorax rugatulus. The sequence goes on from JASTWL010000574.1 coordinate 56,629, forward strand.
GACGAGGAGCAAATGAGGAGTATGTTAGAAAGATTAGAGGAGTACTTACGGAAGAAGAGACTGGAGCTGAATGTGGAGAAAACGAAAATAATGAGGTTTAGGAAGGGAGAAGGGAGGGACAGTAAAAGAAGATGGAGATGGGAAGGGAAGGAATTAGGGGAGATAAAGGAATTTAGATATCTGGGTTACGTGTTTCAAAGGAACGGAGGACAGGAAGCGCAGGTCAAGGAAAGGATTAGGAAAGCGGCGGCGGTGATGGGAAAGGTATGGGGGATAGGGAAGAGACGGTTTGGGAAAGACTGGGGAAAAAGACTGTGGTTGTTTGATAGGCTGGTAGGGACGGTGATGGGATATGGAGCAGAAATATGGGGATGGAGAGAAAGAGAAGGGATGGAAAGGATGGAAGAAAGGTATATTAGATGGGTCTTAGGAGTGGACGGGAGAACACCGTGGTACCTTGTTAGGGAAGAGTTGCAAAGGGAGAAGCTAAGAGGGAGAGCAGGGATGAGAGCATGGAGATTTGAGAAAAAGTTAGAGGAGGGTAGAGGAAGCGAATTGGCGAGGCGATGTTGGGAAGAGATGAAAGGAAGGGAGAGGGAAGGGAAAACAGGCTCGAGTTGGGAAAGAGAGAGAGGAAAGTTCTTCGAAGAAAGAGGAGTGGAGTTAGAAGAATTGGAAAGGCTGAGAGAAGACGGAGATGATTGGTTTCGTAAGCTGTTTGGGGGAGATAAGGAGAGGCAGAGGAGAGAGAGATGGGAGAAGATCGAGAAGTCAAAGTATAATAAATGGTATAAGTGGATAAAAGGAGAGGGTATCCCGGGATATTTGAAGAAGGGATGGGGAGAGAGTAGATGGAGAAGGGTAGCGAGGTTTAGATTAGGGAATGAGGTGAAAGAGAACAGATATTGGGAAGGGGAGGAGAAGAAGAAATGTAGGGTGTGTGAGTATGGGGAGGAATCGTGGGAGCATATATGGGAAGAATGTAGGAGATGGAAATCAGGAAACGGTAGCTGGCAGGAAGCGGTGGGATGGGTATTGGATGAAGAAGGGGGAGGGGAGAAATGGATGATAGAGCTAGAGGAGGATAGAAGGAGAAGGAAAGGGGAGGTGGAGGAGCTGGAAGAAGGAAGAGGCAAGGAGGAAAGAGGAGAGAGGGAAGGAGAGAGGGAGGGGGGAGAGAGAGGAGGATAGAGGAAGGGAGAAGTAAGTAATAGGCTCACGCTTTCAGATCCAGGATGGAGCGAGAGGGGAGAGTAGTAGCAGAGGCGGTGGAAAGGATGGTGGAGGAGAAGGTAAGAAAGTTGGTGAAGGAGAAGAAGGAGGACGATAGAAAGAAGGACGAGAGGATGGAGGAGATGGAGGAGAAAATAAGGAGATTGGAGAGAAAAGTTGAGAGATTGGAGCAAGGTGGAGGCAAAAGGAAGAGGGCGGACAGCGAGGAGAGTGAGGAGGGAGAGAAGAAATGGTGGGCGGGGGTGGACGAAGGGAGCGAGGATGAACTAAGAAGGAAGAACGTCATCATAAGGGTTGAGAAGGAGAAGTGGGGAGGGAAGAAATCAAACTGGGACAAGGTGAAGGAGCTCTTCACAGAAGGACTGAAGGTGAAGGTGACGACAAGAGATGTGGTAGTTCTGGGGCAGAGAGGTGCGTGGTTGACGATCTTGGTCAAACTGGGAGATGAGGAGGAGAAGTGGCGGGTGTTGGAGGCGAAGAGAAAGGTGGGTAATAGGGTAGGGGTAAAGATCCACGAAAATAAGTCGGTGGAAAGGAGAGATAGAGAGAGAGTAGAGAGAGAGGAGAGAGTGGAAGGGAAGAGAGACGTGCGTAGGAAAGTAGGAAGATCGGAGGAGGAAGAAATTTCAAAAGGGATGGAGGAGAAGCTGCTCATGGAATCCGATGAAGAGAAGGAGGGGAGGTAAAATGGGCCAAATAGGGAGGAGCAGGACGGGAAGAAGGGAGGCGGAAAGACGAGTCGCAGAGGAAGCGGAAGAAGAGGAAGAGGGGAGAAAGGGAATATGGGGAGGGGGGTAAAAGATTTTTGTGAGGTCGTAAATGACCAGGATTATGGAAATAAAACTGTGTAAGAGGTTTGGGTACGTTCCTCAGTAAAAAACGCCTTGTAAGCCCTGCGGGGAAACACAATAAATACTTACTACTACTAAGTAACTATTTAATGGAAATGAAAGCCTAAAGAATTAATATTGTAACGCAATTATTATAATGCTCAAATCATAAAATATTTACATTATCCATGTCTGCCAATACAATATAATTTTTTATTTATATTGCAATCTATATAATGGCAATGTTATTATATATTTGACAGGCAAATCAAAATAGCTTCGAATTGATATCGAAATGATGAAATATCGATGTCTTAACAGAAAATACATAATTTGCCTATTTACAGTCTGGCGTGATGGGAGTTCCCCCGTAGCCCTCGGCGGGGGAACAGGCGGATAAGTGGTAGTAGAGGAAAGGAAGTGAAGGAAGAGATTTGAGATGTGAGGAAGGTGCTGGAGGAAGGGAGTAGATAGGGAAGTGTGAAAGGAAGACGGGAGATTGGAGGTGAAGCGGACGGTGGTCAGGAGGAGGCGGGAATCGTTGGTGAAGAGGCAAGCGAAAAGTAAGGTTAGGGAGAAGGGCGGGATCGAAGGAACGGAGGTAGCAGCCCAGGTTACACGATGAGGGAAGTGAGCGAGTTGGCAGCATGGAATATCGATCGGGCGATCGATCGAGCTGACGCGAGACGGAGGGATGTCGATGGTGGCGCAGCAGGTGCGGAACGGAGCAACGAGTCGTCGCGACAAATCGATGGATCGAACGATTGAGAGTAAGGGCAGTGTAAGAGGGAAGGAAGGAGTCGAACACAAGGAAAGGCAGGAAAGGAGATGTTTGAGGAGGGCTTAAATGTGAGGGTAGAGGTGAAGGAGGTGAAAGTAGTAAGTCAGAGAGGAGAATGGGTGACTATATTGGTTAAGTTAAGTTGGGAAGCGAGGAGGATAAACGGAGGGTGCTGGAGGCTAGGAGAAAGGAAGGAAGCAGTGTTAGGGTGAAGTTGGATGAGGACAAGTCGGTGGAGAGGAGGGTGAGAGAAAGAGCGGGGAAAGAAAGGAGAAAGAAGGAAGAGAGGAGGAGGGTGATGGATCAAAAAGGACCACAGAGGAAGAGATTGTGAAGAGGAGGAAGGAGAAGCGCTTATTGGACACGGACGAGGACGAGGAAGGCAGGAAGGAAGGAGAGTAGGAGGGAGGCAGATTAGAGTGGAGAGAGATGGGAGACGGAGAGAGAAGTAGCAGGGGAAAGGGAGGGGAAGAAGAGAGGGAAATAAGACGGAGGCTTAATGTATGTGTTTTCAGATTGAGGTAGAACGAGAAGGAGAGAAGGTGACGAGCCAAAGGAGGGAGTACGACAGATGAAAGGGGAAGAGCAGTGATTGATGGAAGGAATGCGGAGAGATGTCGGAAGCAGTAGAGGCCGAACGAGAGGGAGAGGAAGAGTGGAGAGCCGGAGGAAGGAGAGTGTCTGAAGGAAGGAGAAAGAGCAGTGGGAGAGAGAAGGACGGCGGAGAGATGGCGGAGGCAGGGGATGGGGAGAAGGAGGGTCGGATGGAAGACGGGGGAGGGGGTTTAAGGTTTAAAATTTAAGGTTTATTGTTAATGTAAATGTAAGGCCGTTCAATGGTCAGGTCGGGTTGAGGGAATAGTAATATGTACAGGGTTGGGTACGTCCCGTTAAAACGCCAATAAATTCAACAGATTGTAAACCCTACGGGGAAATGCAATAAATTCTACGTACATACATACATACATACATACATACATACAGTCTGGCGTGATAAATGTATGTCACAAATAATCTCTTCTTTTAAAAAATGTCATAAAGCACAAACATCGAAATAAACAAATTTCGAGCATTATTTCGATATGATGTAATATCGATGACTTCGACGTCAATTCGACGTCGATTCGATGGGTCATTTCTCGCTGGGCAGTATCGAATGCTTTAGATATATCCACTATGTTACTACTTCGCCTCTCTCCACTTTCATTTGAGCGATTGCTCTATCCAGCAATATCGTATTATTCTTGCATCCATTTTCTCGCGTAAAACCCTTTTGCCTACTCGTTTGTTCAATAACGTTCCTAATCTTTCCATCTATTATACCCGAGTATATTCTTGCAATCATGGAGCCAATAGTAATTGGTCTCCAATTTTCAATCTTATTATGATCCTTTCCTGGTTTCGGCAATAGGGTTGTTCTATTCATTCTCCATGGTGCCGGATAGTGCCCCGTCACCAATAGTATGTTGAACAATTTAGCGAGCAATTCCCGAGCTCCGCATTTGCGCAGGTGACACTTTCTTACATTATCCGGTCCACCGGCCGAATCACCCTTTATTCTGTTGACACGGTCGTGAACCTCCTTTACTATTATAGGTGGACACGCTCGCCCTAGTGTCATATTTGTCTCATTTTCATTACGTAACTCTACCTGTGGGCCTTCAATTCCCCACAAATTATCATAAAACTGCTGGACGCCATCTCCTGGGAGTAGCTCTTTTTTCATTTCTCTTGAATCTGTATTTCTACTAATGGCGATGTCGGCCAACTTTCTAGGACATTTGTTATATAACTCCTGGCATCGAGCGTATCCAAAGCGCGATCTCGCGGTATGATTGTTTTTTTACCTTACGGTTTCTTCTCCCCTTCTCCTTCCTGTTGGTGTCCCCCTTGCGCGGTTGGTCTGCACCTAGTAGTAATGCCGGCGTAAGAATATCGGTAATGAATTTGTCAATTTTTTCTAGGGTCTCAGGGCCTTTTCCCATATTATCAATTATCGTCTAATTTCTCGTCTACTACTTTTAATTTGCTTTCATCCGGTATTTCTATTTCTTTGATATATTTCAATAATAGTTGATGCCAATTCTCAACGTCTATTCCATCATCCGGGTCCCCCGAGGGCCGCAGAGGCGCGTCTCCGACCCCGTGCCGCCGCTCAGCCCCGACAGACCCTGTGCTTTCACGATCGCGAGAATTATTAATCTGCCTCAAGGCCCTATTCGCCCGCCCCATTGCATCGATATCCTCCTCGGGGGGGCCGGCGGCCCCGCCGACCGCCTCCCCGTTAGCCGCCCGCGGGGCACGCCCACCCCCACGCAGAGTTCTTCTTTTATCACTTATTTGTTTTAGCGTTTTATTGGGAAAGTGCTCTTTTATTCTGACATTTGGATATTTCTCGTTTCGATAGCGCTTGTTTAGTTCACTAAGCCTGTCGATCTCTTCATCAGTCCAGACAGTTCTTTTACGTCCCGGTATTCCCTGCTCGCGTTCACGCTCATTGCGTCTTTTCGCGTTTCTAATTGCGGGTTGTCTATGCATTTTGTGTATCGACAAGCCTCGAGCGGTATCAAAAGTGTCCCCACATTCATTGCATCTGAATTCTCTCATTATTCGATTCTCTACCCCTTTACATTTTGGAATGTGACATAGCACATTATGCAACCCGGAAAACTCTTTCCCACACACTCTACATTTCCATGCAATGTGCTCCCTCGCATGCATTTCTTTTATATGTTTATTCAAATCCTTTGCATTAAGAAAGCCCACATTGCGCCTCTCTCGATCGCAAATAGGGCAGGGCGTGAGATTTCTAATTAAAGGTATCCCAATTGTTCGTCCATTTTCGTTGTCCCTGTCTGCCAGTGTGGAGAGATGGGCTCGGATTTTTGCGCATGCGCAGCAGAATAGTCAGGTTATGTTGGGGTTAGGTAGGGATTCCAGTAACGTATCTGATACCATGATCGTATGACCGCAAGTTTTGGCGGAATCCGAATGACAGATAGGATGGTGCCGCAGGATAGGATAAAGGTAAGTGTAAGGTAATATTATGTACACATTAGTAATAGATTAATAAGCATGGCTAAGGAAGGAACTGTTAAAAAAGTTAGAGTTAGAAAATTCCAGACATCGTGGTTAGATGAAGAGAACTTTAAAGGATGGCTAGCTCTCCATCCAACAGAAAATAAAGCTATCTGTACTTTTTGCAATAAACTATTACATGTTGCAAAACGAAATTAGTTAATCATTCGCAATCGGTTAAACACAGAGAAGAAGCACATCGTCATAACACTCATAACGTAGTTATTGAAAATAATGAAGAGACTGATTCGCATATAAATAACGTTAAACGCGCGGAAATAATATTAAGAGCATTTTTTGCTGAGCACAATGTAGCTTTTAAAATCGCGGATCATTTGATTCCACTATTTAAAAATATCTTTGTAGATTCTAAAATTGCATTAGATCTTTCACTCGGTCGACATAAGTGTAAAAATATAATTACAAAGGTAATCGCTAAGCGTGAAACACAAAAAACGATCAAAGAATTACAGAAACGTAAATTTTCCATTTTAATCGACGAAAGCACTGATATCACCGATGAAAAAAATATGTGCGTTCTTGCCCGATATGTTTCGCCAACAACTAATAAAATTACGACTCAATTATTAGACGTAGTACATCTTGACGCAACGGATTGCTCAGCCAATAAACTGTTCGAAGCTTTTAAAGAACTTTTTAGAAACATGAAAATTCCTGTACAGAATATAGTTGGAGTGGCAAGCGATAACGCAGCTGTAATGACAGGATGCAATAATTCTTTCATGTCGTGTTTAAAATTAGAAGTACCGAATGCAGTGTTATTAAATTGTATTTGCCATTCATCCGCGATTATAGCAAGTAAAGCATGTGCTAAGTTGCCGCATTCGTGCGAAAATTTAATTCGAGGAGTAGCTTCATATGTTTCGGGTAGTGCAAAGAGAAAATCAATTTTGACTGAATTTCAGGAATTTTTCGATGTGGAAAAAAATAAGATCTTAAAATTATCAAGTACAAGATGGTTAGCGTTACACAAATGTATTGTTCGTTTACTTAAAAATTGGGAAGTCTTAAAACATTTTTTTTATTGTTGCAGTAGTAGATGATAAGTCAAAATCCGCGGAAGTTATTTAGAACAGTTAAATGACGACTCAATAAAAGCATATTTACTTTTTTTAAAATATTCATTAAATTTTTTTAATACTTTTAATGCCTTTTTCCAATCACGTCAGACTTTGATTCACACCATATTTAAAAATAGTAATCGATTGATTTATGATATAGTTCAAAATTGTCTTTTGTCAGAGGCTTTACAAGACATTGTTAATATTAATATGTATGTATGTATGTATTTATTGCGCTTCCCCGCAGGGCTTACAAGGCGTATTTTTACTGAGGAACGTACCCAAACCTCTTACAATAAATCAAATCATACTCGTAAATCAAACAAAAACGCCAAAACTATAATCCTAAATCTAACGAAAACGTAAAATCAAATCAGATCATAATATCTTCCAGAGTAATACCTATCTCGGTCTTTGACGGCCTCACTAACACAATACTAAATCAAATCATACTCACAAATCAAGCAAACAAAAAACGCCAAATCAAGTACATCATAACAAAATAATAGATCACGATCAAAAATCAAATTAAATTATAACATCTTCCAGAGCCTTGTAACGTATTCGCCTCGCCACTTCTACCATTGTCTCTTCCCCTGTCCCTCCCCCTCTTCCGCTTCGTCTTCATCCTCGTCCGTTTCCATCAGAAGATTGTCCTCCAATTTCTTCGCAATATCCTCTTCAGTCGCCTCCCTTTTATTCTCGTTCTCCTCCTCCCTCATTTCCTTTCTCTTCTCCCTCTCCCTTCCTTCCTTGATCCTTTCCTCTAACGATTTGTCCTCATCCATCTTTATTTTCATCTACTTCCCTCTCTTCTTCTTGCTTCCAATATTCTCCGTTTATCCTCCTCACTTCCCAACCTTACCAATAGAGTCAGCCATTCCCCTCTTAGTCCTAACATGACCACCTCCTTCATCTCTACCTTCACTGTCAGTCCTTCTGCGAATAGTTGCTTCACCTTCTTCCAGTTTGAACAGTTTCCTCCCCATCTATCCTTCTCTACTCTGATAATCAGGTTCCTCCTTCTTTTTTCTGCCTCGTCCTTTTCGTTATCTTCGGACCACCATTTTCTCCTGCATACCTTATCCTCCCTCTCCTCACTCCCGTCCCTCTTCCTTTTACCAGCAACTTGTTCCATTTTGTAAACTTTCCTTCTCAAATTTTCTACTTCCTCCCTCAGCTCCTTTATTTCCTCCTTGAAGTTCTTCATCATCTTTGTCGCTCGTCCCTCCAACATCATCTCCATCGCCTCCCTGTCGATTTCTATTGTTCCTCTGACCTTCTGCTTTCCGTCCATCTTTCTCTTCTTTCCCTCCTGCCGACCCTAAAACATTTTAGCACTCATAACATTTATCCCCTCTGCTTATCGCGCTCTCCTGTAATCTACTTCCCATTTCTTTCACCCTCCCATTCAACCCCTGACGCCCGTCCTTACCTTTAAACTCTCCACAATCACCTTCTTAATATCACCGCTTTCTTTCATTTATCGTGTGCTTCTATTCTACCGCTCGCTTTTACTGTCGCCTCGTGCCGCTCGTGCGTCTCTTACCTATTCCTCTCCTACCTCGACCGACAGTTATACCAATATATCTCGTTGCTGCCTATCCGTTGCACACGTTGCGGCGACACCGGTCTGTTCCGTCGCTTTCGACCCCTTGATCCTGCTGCCCGTCCGTCGCACACGTTGCGGTGCCACTAGTTCGTTCTGCCGCCTTCCCTTCCGTTGCCACTTCCTCCTTCCCACCAACATCCCTTTCCTTCTCTCTTTCTCTAAGACCACTCCTTCTCCATCCCTCTTCGCCACTCCATTTCTTCTGCCAGTCACTCCTCACCTCCAAATATCCTTTGCTTTCGTTCCATATTAGTTCTTTGTTGTCCACCCACATCTTCTGGTAACCAATTGACGTTTTCTTTCCTGCCTCTCTTTCTTTTTTTGCTCTCCTTCTTATTTCCTTCTGTATCTGTCTTTCCATTTTTGTGAGGTCGTCATCCAAAAAGCTGTCAAATTTTTTCCCTAATTCCTTCCTAGTTCTCATTATCTCCCTCTTGGACTCCCAGTTCCTGCACTTCAGCATTATCATTTTATTGTCTCCATAACCTATATCCTGCACTTCCTCAACTGCCACTTTTGTTTTATTTATTTCTCCAACCAACTTCTCGACCTTCTCTTTCCTTTCCGTCTCGTTTCCTCCCGTCGCATCCTTCACTATTATATTGTTTCTCCTTCTTCTTCTCTCCTTCATTTCCAAATTTTCCCTTATCTCCTTCCGTTTCTCTATTAACACTCCTCCCTCCTCTCCCTCCTTTCCATTCAAGTCCACCTTTTTTACCTTTTCCTCCAAGCTTTTCAATCTTTTCTCTATCGCGTTTTTTTGCATTCCCCATTCCTCCTCCCTCCTTCTGAGTTCCTCCACCAATCTTTTTAATATTTCTTGTATCTTCTCTTTATCTTTTTTCCTTTCCTTGTCCTGCTCCTCCATTCTCCTTAGAATTTCCTTAAACATCTCCTCTGCTGTTATGTTCCCTTTCTCTTCATTGTCTTTTTTGATCTTGGCAGTCAGCGCTCTGTTCATCTTCCTTAGTGCATTAAAATTCTCTAGCAGCTCCTCCGCCACTTCTGCTGTTACTTTCTCCTCGATTTCTCTTCCTTTCCTTATTTGGATACAAGCTAAGAGCGAGCCCGCGCTGCCAGATCTCCCTCTACTCATTGTCACTCTTTCCTCTTCCGCCTCCATCCGCCACCTTCGGAACTCTCTTTCCCCCTAGCTCTTGTCCACTATGCGATGGCCAGCCTTCCTATCCTTACCGATATCCCTATATCCCTAGCCCGCCTCTCCACTCCGCCTCTCTCACTGTCCTGTTCTCCCTCTACACTCCGTGTATTCCCTGCTCGTGGCCGTTCTTCACTCACCGTCTTCCTTTCTTCACTTCGCGTACTTTCGGCCCGTCTCACTTTCGCTCGCAGCTACACATCCCTTTATTTCCTTTATTCTGCCCTTTTGCGACTTCCCTCCACTTTCTCACAAGCTCTCACTCCTCCACTTTCCCCTCCCCACTCGCGCTCCTCCACCTGACCTCTCCTAATCCCTCCTAATCTGCCAACATGCCCTCGCCTTACCCCCACGTGCCACACTGTATCGTCCCGGAACCGGAAGTCCTTTGTTAATATTAATATTGATGATCCAAATATTAGATTAAATGTAAATGATATATACTTAGGACCAGATTGCGAATGCTTTTTAAAGACATTGCCTTCCGAATGCACGCGAAACATAAAATCTCATTGCTTAGAGTTTTATATAACTGCACTTCGCGAAATGTTAAAACGTTTGCCATATAATGATTCATTTTTTAAACAATTAATGTTACTACAGCCCAAGATTGCACTTTATCATGAGGGTAGAAATAACATTGCTGATTTAAATGTTCTTGCAACGCGTTTAGGATTTACAGATATTGATAAATTAGCCTTTGAGTGGAGTCTTCTACCCTCTACGTATAATGACGAAGAAAAAATCGAATTAGCACGTTTAGAAATAGATAATATGTGGGATAAAGTATTAAAATGTACAGATATTAATGGGGTAAAAATATTTCCAATTTTAGAGTTATTAGACCATTCAGTTCTTTCTTTTCCCCATTCAAATGCCGAATCCGAACGCATTTTCTCCATAGTCACGGATGTCAAAAATAAAAAAAGGAATCGATTAGCAAATGCTACTATTTCCTCAATTTGTATTGTAAGATCTGCTTTTCAGGCTCAAGGAATTAATTGTTTTCAATTTAAAGTGTATAATAAACATTAATTTACATTGTTCGCAAAATTTGTATGATAAAAGTTAGAAAGCATGTAATAGTTATAATGTAAATTTGTTGGCTTTTTCTGTAATCATTATTTTATTTTTATTTTCTTGTATTTTATATAATTAATATTTATTAATTTTTTATTATCGATGTCTGGTTCTATACATGTGCTAGTCATATGTGATATATAAAATTATATATTTTTTATTTTATTATATATATTTATTGAAATGTAAGTTTTCAGAGTTTATTTCGCACACATGCAGATACACACACGCGCATGGACGTGCTTCCTCGATGAGAGCAGGATTATATGCATTTATGTTTATTTTATTAAAATTTTTAAAAATATAAATAACCATTGCTACTTTTTAAGTCAGTTAATAAATTTTGATTTTTGTTTTATAATCCGTAATTAAAATTATATATTATGTCACACGTGCGTGGAAAGTGGCCCATTCCGCGCGCGACGCCTTCACTCGCCTTCGGCTCGTGCGTCCACTGCGCACCCGTGAATTTCCATCTTCCCGCACTTGTTACACAAATAACTATTTCTTTATTTTGTATTGTTAAGTACTACACGTAAGACAATTTTTTCTAATTTTGAAATAGTACTGTTTTTTTTTAGTATAATACATTGTGACGTTGCGGCTCGCCGCACCGTCGCGGCGCCCCGCCGCCGTCACAAGGCGCGAAATTTTGCGCCCACGGACGGACCAGGGAGGCAACGACGAGATCTCCAGGGGGCGTATTTAATCGCGTTTCCGCATTCTGATTACTTTCCTTTCTTTTATGCAATGTAATACGCGCGGCACCTCACCCACGCCACGGCAAATCTTCGAGGGAGTAATCGGCGAGGGAAACCAAGGACGATTGACGACCGAGGAGGGGTGGCAAAAACGGAAGCAGCAGAGATCACGGGCTGGCGAGAGCAATGCGGCAGGCGTGCGGCATGGAGGCAGCGACGGACGAGCCGCCGATAGCGGGGCCCCAGGCGCCTGGGTAAAAACCCGGCTACAGCGAAGGATCTCCAAGCAACATCGACCTACGGGGTGGCTGGCCACCGCCCCAGGGTCAAACCGGAGGCCAACCGGCACAAGCCAAGTTCCGTCCGCCGCCAGGGACACAATTTGAGGAGCCGCCACGCTGCCGAGGGACCGTTGCGCGCCCCCGAAGGATCCCCTTACGACGATCCTGCGTTGATATCGCGCGAGCTTGCAAGCTCGCTTCCGATTGGTCCGCGCGCCCCGAGAGGGGCGACCGCATCGATCTCGTTATCGAGCGAGAATTCGGCGACACTCTCTGGTCGTCCGTCGGCGAGATCACCCGTTTTGTAAAGTACGCGATAGCCACCCCGAGTCGGGGATATCGAATTTCTGGTCGGATCGAGGACCGTTGGTCGACGGTGACGGCGAGGAACCAGGAGGAGGCGTATCGCCGGTGAGGTTGCCCGTTATTCTCTCAATGTAAAGCCACGACACCGCCCTCCGGTGCACGCTCTCGCTCGGGATAACGCATGTGAGATCGAGAGTAATTTCGCGATCGATAACGAGAGTGAAGGGCCTCGGGATGGTCTCGTGGCCGCGGAACCGCGGTACAAGCGTTACGGCGAACCCCTGGAGATCGTGGTAGGCGCGTTAATGAGTTCGATATCGCGAGTGTATTGCGTCGTCCTCGCGACCTTGGTGTACGGCCGCATACGGGCCGGTACTTCGTAAATTGCGTTACCGTTTCTTCGCGTCGGGAAATTCTTGTGTTCTAGCGTCGGTTTTAGCGTATCGATTGTGTTCGAATTCCGGTATTACGAGTGGATAATTGCGTCGAGCTCCCATCGGTGTCGATGGAGTAATGGCGTTAGCTTGGCTCTCGCGTTGAGAAGCTTTCGTTCACAAGCCCCTTGCGTTGGGTATTACTTGCGTTACGTCCTATGGCGTCCCGCCCTGCTCGCGATAACCTCGAATTTTGCGTTAGAAATAGTACTCCTTGTATTGTCACAATCTCGGCGCCTCCGTGTTGCGCCCATTTAGAAAATTCTCGCGTAGATTAAGATAGCCTGGCGATAGAATTCTCGTACGGGCGTGGTGTTCGCGCGCATCGAGCGTGGTGCATCACCATTTCGCGACCTTTTCCGTTAACTTTCGCCTCTCGCGTTATTATTATTATTAAGTGTTTGAGAACTGCGCTTTCCGTGCGCCTACAATAAGCGTTAAGGACCGCGTTAAAACTTTTTTTGTTGAATAAATCCCGACTTCCCGCCACCAGCTACTCTTGATTGGTTATTGGCTTTATTTTGTGTTTGATCGAAGCCGGATGGATAAACGTTGTTATTTTCTCGACAACCAGCACTCAATAAATGTTATTTTCTTTGTTATCGGACTGAGTTACAAATTTACGTGTCACCCCGCCGGATATCGCGCTGCCCTTCATTAACCCCGCCCGTGATTAGGTCAAGCTAGCCGATTCCACGCACCTCCACACACTTCGTTTTTCGCGATTTCGTGGACGCGAAGGTACGCGTCTGGCGCCCAACATTCGGAACATATCGTGGAGTATCGGAGGTGCGAGGAAACCACTGGAGAGGCCCACCATCCCGCTCTCCTTTATCCTTTTGATCCGACACACGTCCCGGAGCGGTTCGGGAGTGAAAAAGTCGTGACAACATATACATATGTTTATTATTATATCATATTATATTTTTTATTTGAAAGATTGTGCAACATTTTTTGTTCTTACATGGATACTGGTAAGGTTTTTGGCAGTTTTCCTTACCCGTGCAATAAATGTTGGTATCCGTTCAAATTTCTGCCTAATAAAATATTTTTCTTTTTGTTACATAAAAATTGTTTTATTTAAAAGACTAGTTTTAATACCTACCTCCCCTTCCTTTATTCGACAATACATATATTACTTTGTATTTAATTTATTTTGATAATAAAAATTAATTTGGATAATAGTAAATGAAGTATTTGATATATAAATATATATCTCGTTTTAGTTTGAATGTAAGTAGCATAATAGGGACAGTTCCGTATCGGGAGCTCCGAGGGGGGAGCGGGGCGGGGGGAGGACTCGAGGGCGAGGGGGTCCTAGGGAAGGGGGGATCAGGGTTTCGGCTAGCGCGTCGGGACATGTTCTTATCACAACAAAATTACCTTTTTCAAAAAAGGGTAAAAAAAGGCGTCAAGTCACGCGTTCGAAGAAAGTGGTTATCTCAAAAAAACCGATGAAGTATCTTTGTACCTAAAAAAAACTGATGTGGTATGTTTGTATCTAAAAAAATCGAAGTATCTCTGTACCTAAAAAAAACCGATGAGGTATGTTTGTATTTTCACAAAAATAAATGATATCTATAAATTGCGCTAAGTAAAAAATGAATATATATTCCTCGGAAAATAACTGTTGTATTATTTTTAAAAAATATCTTTGTATTTAAGTGTCTTCCTACACAAGTCATAATAGTTTCATTTTTCCTTACAGACATTATAATATAACCAAATTCCGTTACCTAACTCAACCCAAGTGATATGTATCTTATTAAATAAATGTTTTCTTGATTGATCTTTAAATAAATCTTTAAATTGCATTAATCAGAAAGAGAACATACAATTATAAAATTTTTAATCCAACACAGGAATACTAGGTATTTAAATGCAAAGATGTTAATCGCAAAGATTAAAACTGTTAAAGAAGTAACAATAAAAAATGCAAATATTTTATTGAAATAAAAAAAAAATTTCGTACAAAAACTTGACGCTGCTTTTTTACTCCAATCACAACAAAATTACCTTTTTTAAAAAAGGTGCCAATCATGATCAAAAATAACATAAAGGAGAATTATACAAAGTATTCTTTCAATCGTGATAAATACCTAAGTAAAATAAAATAACATGCCAACATTGTTATATTGCTTCATAAGTTTTATCATTTCATAGTATTATATTTACCTTAGTTACAATAAAATCGTAAAACGTTTAATGGTGCTGTAATATAAGATCCTCCTTGACATACATTAACTGATCTGCCATTACTGTTTTAAGCTCGCTGAATTCATGCTTCAGAACTTCTAAACATCTCTGAAGAAACTGATAGATAGAATTACCTGTATGTGAAAATTAAATTTATGCAGCAGAACATTATATATCACGCCAATGTTACTCCAAAAGTGACACTGGAGTATCTCTAAATCACTGATATATATATATATATATATATATATATATATATATATATATATATATTATAACACTCCGACGATGGCCAGATCCATCCCAATAACTGAATGTGATCTCAATTTCTTCTTCCTCTTCAACGCGTTTTACTTTTAGCCCATTTTTGCTTTAATTCTTCCCTAAGTTTATTTTCCTCCTTCTCCCTTTCCCTATCTGGCAAGAAACTTGTATCTACATCTGGATTTTTTTTATCTTCTTAATCGCGGGGCCATCAGATTGTACATTTTCTGACTGCGGGGATTTTCGGCATCTTTTCTTCGCCGCTAGCACTCTTTCGATTTTCACGTTCCATCTATATCAAAGCATCAAATACACGAACAAAAACACAAATTATGAGATAATCGGGATCATAAGAAGATCGTAAGAAATTACTTGTGAGTATCAGGACTTGTGAGATGTTCGCTCAATTTAACGGCGGCTTTTCTCTTGCATTCCGCGTGACCGACGGTACATGTCCATTTCGTGACATCTATCTAGCCTTAACATCTTTGTGATATCGTCATCATTAGGATTTTCTTCATATCCTATCTTCTGAAGAAGCCCATCGAAAATTTCTTA
The DNA here is from genome assembly GCA_035220575.1 of Temnothorax rugatulus. Classification (NCBI taxonomy): domain Eukaryota; kingdom Metazoa; phylum Arthropoda; class Insecta; order Hymenoptera; family Formicidae; genus Temnothorax; species Temnothorax rugatulus. The sequence goes on from JASTWL010000574.1 coordinate 72,224, forward strand.
CATGTATGACTAGATGAGATTCAAAGCACTGAGCAGAAATCACACATATATATATATATATATATATATATATATATATATATATATATATATGTATAAACCACACACATAACATCGTGTTATTTTTACATTAATTATTATACACATTAACTCAATAAGCGTTAAACTTGCATGCATAAGTAAATCTCGCGTTTTATGTAAAATAACCTAACCTATGTTTACGCGAGCGTTACTTCTGTAGTAACTTATGAAAATAACCTAACCTATGTTTACGCGAGCGTTACTTCTGTAGTAACTTATGATACGATAATTCCTCCGCGTAAACGAGAGATTTTATAGTAACTACGATGATATCGTATAAGTTGTTACAGAAGTAATACTCACGTAAACAACTACTATAATTTCTGTCACATGTACTTAGTCACGTATAAGAGTCACGGTGCGGTCTCGCTTCGCGTGTACTTGACGCGAGACACTACCGTGTCTCTTGATAGAATATATATTATATATTGTAGGATAATTACATGTAATAATAAAACAATTACCTTGAATCGCGACAAAGAGTCACGTATACTACGTTTACGCGAGCGTTACTTCTGTAGTAACTTACGATAATTCATCATCACTTCGTTTTCGCGGAGTAAATTATCGTATAAGTTATGTACAAATCCCATTTACACGAAGAACAATCCCGTTCACGCGAACGAATTATCGTAAGTTACTACAGAAGTAACGCTCGCGTAAACGTAGTAACGGTCGGTCTCGCTCCGCGCGTATATGGCTGTCACTACAGTGTCTCTTGACGATAGGTTAAGACTGACTGTGACAGCGCGCTGAACGCACTGTCTGCACTGCGTGCAGCACACATCTGCACTGCGTGCAGCACACACACGTATAATCGAAACTGGCGATACCAGCACCGCCAGTGTCGAAAAAGTGAAAGTGACATTTCTCTGAGTCCTCTGATTGGTTGAGAGACGTCGGCGTTAGTAGAAGACAGGGTTGGCATGTTTTAAACAATTTGTTTAAAACTGTCTGATTAAAACTGATTTAAAACAGTGGACACTGTTTTAAATATTTTTGTTTTAAACAGTTTTAAACTACTGTTTAAAACTGTTTAAAACACTGCAATTAAAAACATGTGATTATTTAGAAAAAATTGCAAAAAAACAAAAACTAAACTTTTATTTAGTTTTTTATCTATATTATTTGTGTAGCATATAAATATAAAGATATATATCAATCAATTAATCGAAAAAAAACCTTTATCCGCCAGCGATTAAAAAATGAATAGGATCATTTATTGCTCGACTACCTGGCTACAATATAATTCGGTGCACTACGTTTCGGCTCACGGTTAGAGCCCTTATCAAGTGCTGTCTGAAATGCATGAAACGTCACGATGTATCAACTAAATAAATTATAAATTAGTCACTAAGTAAAGAATATTACCTAATAGTCAAGATGACTCGTCGTTCTTTCTTTAACGTTCAGTCTCCGGAGTGCTTCCACTCGTATAACATCACGCACTGGAGAGGATAACCAGAGATGCTTAATTTTGGAATCTCGATGTTCAAGACACGTATGAATCGCTTATTTCGCATTTCTCTCTTAGTGTTATCGTTTTTTTTATATGAGTGTTCTCTCACAGTTGCGCTTCGTGACAATGCGGGGACATTCCCATGAATGCAAGGGGGTCTTATATTAACTATGACGAGTCATCTTGACTATTAGGTAATATTCTTTACTTAGTGACTAATTTATAATTTATTTAGTTGATACATCGTGACGTTTCATGCATTTCAGACAGCACTTGATAAGGGCTCTAACCGTGAGCCGAAACGTAGTGCACCGAATTATATTGTAGCCAGGTAGTCGAGCAATAAATGATCCTATTCGTTAATCAATTAATCTTTATTTCACTCCCCTTCCGGGGTTGGAAAGGCGTTTTTTTCAGTAAAAACGTTCCCAAAAACCTTTACAAATTCTGCTATACAAATAAAATCATATACATTATACATTCAATCATTAATCATATACATTTTATATCTATAATATAATTTTTCTTATTTCTTCTTTCCCCGACCTGGTCATTGAGCGACCTCACATCTCATTTCCCTTCTCTTCGTCTTCCATCCGGCACCCTTCTGGTCATCTCTTTCAGCTTCCTTTAATTCCGCACTCCTCTGACTTCCTCCTTTCTGTCGCTGCTCTTCCCTTTTCTTTCCGGCTCTCTCCCTCCTCTTGTTCGATGCCTTCCTTCTTTCTTATTCTACGTTCACTCTGCAAATAACTGCATTAAAGATTATTCTTACATTCTTACAATCTTACCTCCTTCTCCCTTTTCTCTCTCTTAATGCTTCTCTCTTTATCTCCTTTCATCTCTCCTTTCCATCCTAAATTTCTCCTATTCTTTTTTCTTCCTATCTGCTTCGTCCTCGTCCGTATCCATAAGGAGATTCTCCTCCATCCTTTTCGCTCTTTCTTCTTCCGTGGTCCTCTTTGGCCTCCCGCTTTCCTCTCCTCTCCTCTCTTTTCTCCTTTCTTTCTCCTCTCTCTTACCCTCGTTTCCACCGACTTGTCCTCGTCCATTTTCACCCTCAATCCGCTCTCTTCCTTTCTCTTTGAATCCAATACCTTCCGCTTATCCTTCTCAACAAAAATAATCTGTATTATTCTCTAATCTTTCTGACTAATTTGCCGCTGTATTAGCCTGCCTTCTTCTTCTCTCCAGCTCTGCCATCCATTTCTCTCCCTCTCCTTTACTATTCAGTATCCTTATGATCTTCTCGCCAATTCCTTCTGGCTTCTCCTCCTCCTCCTCTCCTCTTGTGCACCGCTCTAACACATGCTCCCATGTCTCTGGTTCTGCACCACATATTCTACAGCTTCTTTTCTCTATTGGTTCCCAATATCTTCCACCTCTCATCTCATTACCTAGCCTAAATCTCGCTATCCTGATCATGGACTTCTCTTTCCCTTTTTTCTCTAGGTATTCTGGCCTTCTGATTTCTGCTATCTCCCTGTACCACCTGTTATATCTAGACTCTCTGACTCTTTCATCTCTCTCTTGACTCTGAATGTCTTTGTCTCTTCTTGTTATCTCCTCTATACTGCCCCAGCCATTTCCTCTTTTCCTTTCTATCTCCTCAGTTGCGTATCCTCTTTTTTCATAGAAGCTCCTTCTCTCTTCTTCCCAATTTGCCTTTTCTTTCCTGACATTCCCTTTTATTTCTTTCCAGCATTCTCTTGCAATCTCATTTCCCTCTCCCCTTTCCAGTTTTTCCTCGTATTTCATCGCCCTTTTACCAGCACTTACTCTCATTCTGTCCCTCTTGGTTTCCTCCCTTATCATGTATCCGGGTGTGCTCCAGTCTAGGCCCAATGTCCACCTTATATACCTTTCGTGCATTCTTTCTATTTTCTCTCTCTTTCCATCCCCACACTTCTGCTCCATATAAAGCTGTGCTTGCTACAGCGAATAACTTAATTCGTATAACTTAATTCTTTTTATCCAGTCTCCTCCAAATAACCTTTTTCCTATTCCCCAAACCTGTTTCATTGCCATGGTAGCTTTCCTTACTCTTTCGTTTATATGCGCCTCCTGTCCTCCGTTCTTTTGGAATGTGTAGCCTAGATAGCAGACTTCCTTTACCTCCTCTATTTCTTCTCCCTTCCATTTCCATTCCATTTTCTTCATTTTACCTCCTCCCTTCCTGAATCTCATTACCTTTGTTTTCCCTACATTCACTCTCAGCTTTTTTCTGTCGAAATATTTCTCCAGTCTTTTCATCATCCTCTTCATCTCCTCTTCATCCTCTGCTATAGCTACTATATCGTTTGCGTATGCTAACGTCCAAAATTTTATTCTCCCTACTACCACGCTTCCATCTTGCCCCCTCCTCATTGTTTCCTCTAAGTCTGCCAGCAGTAGTATGAAGAGCATAGCGCTCAGCGGGCATCCCTGTCTGACTCCTTTGACCGTCCAGAAGCATGATCCCTTTTCTCCTTTCACTCTTACCACGCTTCTTGTCTCTTCGTACAGATCTTCTATCCTAGTTCTCAGCTGTTCACTAATCCCTTCTCTTTTCAGTACCTCCCAAATTTTTTCTCTGTTCACGGAGTTGAATGCTGCTTTCAGATCAATAAATGCTGCCACTAGCTTCCCTCTTTTTTTGCTAACAGCCCTTCCAATTACATAATTCAGTGCGTATATATTCTCCATTCTACCCCTTCCTTTCCTGAACCCTGCCTGTGTTTCTAGTAATATTCTTCTTTCTTCCGCCTCCTTCTCCAATCTTTTCGCCAAAATTGCCGCGTATATTTTGTAGCTTGTGTTCATTAATGTCACCCCTCTGTAATCTTGTGCTTCTTTTCCTTCCCCTTTCTTTACTATTGGTACTATTATACCTTCTTTCCAGTCTTCTGCTATTTCTCCTGTCTTCCACGCTGTATCACATACCTCCCATATTTTTTCCTTCAATCTCTCTCCTCCATATATCCATACCTCATTTAGCAATCCATCCGTACCTGCTGCTTTTTTTTCTTTTATTTCTTTAATTACTTCTTCCACTTCCTCTCTTCTTATTCCTTCCTGCTCCTCTTTGCTACCCATTCTTTCCTCTCCCTTCCTGTCTTTTTCACGCGGTTTCACAGTTACTCCTTCCAATAGCTCCATGAAGTGTTTATTCCATTGCTCCTCCGTTATTTCTTCGCAAACATCTTTTCTACCCTTCCTTTCTCTGTTTATAAATCTCCATACTTTCTTCTCGCTAGTTGCTTCTCTCGCCTCTTTTATAACTCTCTCCCTTTCTATCTCTTTCTTCTCTTTTATTTTCTCCTCATATTCTTTTTTCTTTAGAATGTACCTCTTTTTATCTACTTCTCCCTTTCTCCATTTAACTAGTTTCTCTCGTGCTTCTCTCCTTAGTCTTACACATTCACTATCCCATCATTTGCTTTTTTTCTTTGATCTCTGGTCTTCTCTTATTTCTTTCCAAACAGCAGCCTGTTTTACTGCGTTCTTTATTCCTTCCAATATTTCTTCTATGTTCGCACCCTCTATTCTTGCCTCTTTCATTCTCTTCTTGTAATTTTCCGTTCCTTCTTTTGACCAATTCATTATTCTCTTTACTCTTTTCTCCCCTTCTCTTCTCTCACCAGTTCCTTTTACCTTCAATATTACGGGCTGGTGATCAGAATCAATAGCATCTCCAATCCTTATTTCCTCAGTTTTCTCCCAAATTTCCTAGTTTCCAATTATATAATCTATTACCGATTCACCTCTCCCTTCTATAAAAGTGAACTCTCCGTCTTTGTCTCCCTTTGTTCCGTTCATTATTCCTAATCCTTCTATACACAGAGAGGTTAGATTGACATGTAGACCTTGCGTTTTGCGAACTGTGGCCTATGTAGACCGGGCTTAACGGCGCGCCTTATTTCTCACAGCCGCCGCCGTTAGCGTTTTAATTTTTTAAATTTTAGCAACGTTATTTATATATTTACAGTTTAATGCTACGCTAGCGAAAAATTTAAATGCCTGACATTATTACTTATGGATGCTCCGCACATATTTTATTTTAAATCTTCTTGCATAGATCAAAGCTATCAAGTGTTTTTTTTTGCTTGTTTAAAACATGTTTTTTTTATACCTTAGTTTAAAACACAAATAAAACATAAAACATTGTTTTAAACAAAAAAAACAATGTTTTTTGTTTAAAATAAAAAAACATGTTTTTTGCCAACCCTGGTAGAAGAAGAAGAAGAAGAAGAAGAAAGTACCTTAATATAAAATTTTCACATTTTCGACTTTGCGTCGCAATATCTCCGCTCGTGGGGCATGTAGCGGAAAATGTTATAGGAGATACCCCCCCCAATTTGAACCCCAAGCTATCGATCAAGCCTACTTAGAACTTGATCCGTTCACTCGTTATATGAGATCTCAACATCTCGAGTACTCGCAACCCGTCGCGTCGCGTAAAGAGACACGGTCGGTCTCGCTTTCCTGTGATGATGACGCTTTTGATGAATTTTTCTGACTTGACGCGAGACACTACCGTGTCTCTTGATAAACAAATGTCACCTCGCGTCGATGTTCGGCCGATAGTATTTATAAACACATATCACTTCACACTTCAGATGCGAGCGAGCGCCTATGACAGGCGGCTATAATTTATGACCTGCGACTAGCGTGACGCCGCGGTCCTTTTCACTTTTCTATTTAGAAAGAGTTATCAAGCGCGAAGGAGGGGGGGGGGAGAAGGGGGGCGCGGCATTAGAGTATCGACGAACGTCGATGACAGAATTTATAAACGAATATCATCTCGCACCGCAGATGCGAGAATCGATGGTCGACGTAGGTACTTGACCAAAAATTTTAGGCGATTCAACCGTCGCGGTCTCTTCTCTTTACTTTTCTTTCTAGAAAGAGCCGCTTATCGAGGTTTCGCGGCGCCATTCGGTTATGGCGTCGCGTGTTACAAAGACGAGCGCCGATGACAGGCTGCTAGATTTTATAAACACTAGACAGCATAAGTGCAGCAACGCGACTCAATTTCTATGGGTATCGACGAACGTCGATGACTGAATTTATAAACGAATATCATCTCGCACTGCAGATGCGAGCATCGATGGTCGACGTAGGTACTCGACCAAAAATTTTAGGCGATTCAACTGTCGCGGTCTCTCCTCTTTATTTTTCTTTCGAGGAAGAGCCGCTTATCGGGGTTTCGTGGCGCCGCGTGTTACAAAGGCGAGCGTCGATGACAGGCTGCTAGATTTTATAAACACTAGACATCATAAGCGCAGCAACGCGACTCAATTTCTATGGGAGACATTGTTTCTCTGCAGTGCATGCACGCCATGCACTAAAACAGAAGAAACGATACGCGATGCTCTAGTTGGAACGAGAGGAAAAGGCGATAGAAAAAGTATATAAGGAAGAATGAAGCGAGTCAAAATCACAGTCTGTGATTTGAAAGTCTACGCGTCGGTATATCGATTGAAAAAAGTATAGCGGTTATTTTTGCATTTTTGTGCCGAGTATTCAACACAATAGTTTTTACGATAAAGGAGATGACAATAATTTCAATATGGATGTAGACGAGGATCACGCGTTAACGGACGACAGTGATTACTTCAGCGATGAAGACAACGATCATACAGAAGTCGTCGATAAAATAGTGACGCGTTCGGAAATCATGGCACTGAACTTACGTACGAAACAGTGCGTGATATATTTTTATTACTCAACGGGTGGTGCACTTGCACTATGTGCTTCGTGCATGATTGATCTATCGGACCTTGATATCGGGCACATGTACGCTGTCCGAAAACACTTCGTTGACTTACGCGTTACGGAGCATTTCCGCGCCTGCTCAAACTGTCATGATGTATTGTACATGATATTTCCATGTAATATATGCCCGATTTGCACACAATAAAAAAAAACATTATCGCGGCTCTTAAAAGAACATACTCGGGGCTGAAGTTTTTTTTGTGTCAAGTGGATGGTATAAAGAAAACATTTTTTTTCAAAACAGTGAACAAAAATTGAGGTGAACAATAATTTCGAGGCAATAATGGATGTAGATTCATCCGACGAGGATCGTCCGATGTCGCCGGACAGCAATTATAACAGTGATGAAGACGATAACCGTAAACAAGTTATTAAAAAAATAGTGTCGCGTCCCGAATTTTTAGCGTTAGATGGACGTACGAAGTGTTGCGCCATTTATTTTTATTATGTATACGGTTCATAAAACCTGTGTGCTTCGTGTATGATCGCTTCACCAGACACTGGTGAGCACTTTTCGAAAGCATGTATCCGAGCCGTACGACGTAATAAGAGGTCGATTTTGCAGAGATTGTAATACTCCATTGTATCAAATATTGCCGTGCAACATGTGCCCGATTTGTATGAAGTAATTATAAAAAAACATTATCGCGAGTGGGACATTAACGTGCGCAACATGGTGTGGACAATTGAAGACGAGGATGAATATATGATGGATTATATTACAACGGATGTCACCGATGGTTTGCTTGAAGAAGATCAAGGAGTAAAATTGACGGATGTGCGACGAATATCACCGGTGCAGTTTCTTCGCGATCGCGAACTCGGTATACGCGGAACCGGTCACCGCATCGTTAGACAAAGAGTCGTTATCGATACCAATCCTCCTTATGACTGGGATTCTAACGTGAGACCGAAAGTGTATCGACAACTGCGGGACGAGTGCGTTAGCGAGCAAGAATCAAAGAACGCAGCTCTCTGTGCTACTAACTTTGCGCCACATTATATTCAGCCTATTGTTGACTATCACTATTGGGCGAGTGAAATTTATGAAAAGCTTAAGTATGAGTGTGAAGCAATATACATTAAAATTCATACAGGTATTGGGAAGTACGTCGAATTGGTGGTGATGAAGAATTTGATACGTCGGTATCTGTACCTGTACGCTGATCCTAAACATCTATTGATGATTGAAAGAACTGGTCATCGTGAACTTGATGATTTTAATAATTGGATCTGTAATGTCCCATTCTTCAGTCCTCATACTTTTATGTATAACCACTATGTCATTCAATATTGCAAACAATATTGTCCAGCGTGTCATCGAGTCGCGTGCAAGTGCTCCATCGAAGAATGTGACGTGATTTAAAAAATAGTGTGTAAAAAAGACAGTATTAAAAAACATGGAACATCCCGATGAAACGGAACGCGACCTGTATGAAGGATCCAACCAAATCGCTACCTTGGGCGAATATTTTGCATGGGAACAGCGATGCGAGAAGTTTATTGAGCAGCTCGAAGAAGACTGTCGTTCCAAACGTACGCGGCTCTCAGACTGTCGGAAACAGACAATCTTTAGTGGCAAGAATCGCGCGACTCGAAGGTGCGAAGACTCTGTTACAGAGACGGTTCGTACATATCGGTGGTGAGTACGCGGCGGGCAGTAGTAGTGACGACAACGCGGAAAGACTCGTGTGGCGAGAGATTGATACCGCGTCCGAAAGCCGTGTATTGACCGGTGCAGTGATAAATACCAATTACATCGAACCGCGACAATTTCTCGAAGATGCTAGAGACATCGTGCTCGATCATGTGTGGAACGTCATGCAAAAACACGCAAGTGTAAAGATAAACACTGTGTTCAACGGTGAGTTTGTGACGGGTAATAAACGGGCGAACAAAAGTATCAACACGAGAAACTGCGAAATCTTTCGTTCGTCCGATCGGTCCGATCTGCGCGAGTGGTACGAGCTACATGTTATCGAGCCTACTTTATCGTCCCTCGAAGAGTTTCATGAACGCGACAGCGGGTGGGCGTTGTCGCGTATACTCAATTTGACAGTGAACGTGAACAAGTACAATCCTTTGCGCGCGGGATGTTACATCAATTTACCGCGAGAAATTAAATTGAAAAAAGCTGTGATCAACGTGCAATCTATGGACAATGCGTGCTTCGCGTGGTCAGTGGTCGCCGCGCTGTATCCTGTCAAGGTCAATAATAATCGGGAATCCTCGTACCCTCATTACACAACGGTAAATTCAGTCTTTTTAAATTCAGTAAGGCATTGAGTTTCCAATGACGTTGAGTCAAATTAAACAGTTCGAACGACTCAACGATATATCCATCAATGTGTATATCATCGAGGGAGAAAAGACGCCAACCGTTCTCCCGATACGGCTCACCGACCGAAAGAGAGAAAAGCACGTAAATCTGCTGTACGTACAGGACCCGCGAAACGACAACGTGGGACATTTCGCGTGGATAAAAAATCTATCCCGCCTCGTGAGCTCGCAATTGAGCAGGCATGACGGTCGGAAATACTTTTGCGATCGGTGAGTACTTATACTCCTTTTAATAAAATTATAAAAATAATTTATTTTTTATTTAATAATTTACAAAAATTGTGTTTTTCTTTTTGCAGATGTTTACATTATTTTAGTTCGAGCGAGAAATTGGAAGCCCACGGTGTAGACTGCCGAGAGATAAACAACTGTGCCATCCGACTACCGAGCGAGGACGACAAGTGGCTGAGTTACAAGAATCACAGCAGGAAGGAACGACTTCCATATGTCGTGTACGCCGACCTGGAATGTACCCTCGAGAAGACGGATGCGGATCCGACAACGTCCACGTTCAAGTCTCAACATCATCAGGTATTTAGCATAGGATACTACGTGCGATGCTCGTACGACGACTCGTTATCCGCGTATCAATTTCGTCGCGATAAGGATTGCGTCGCGTGGTTCGCCGAGGAACTAAGACGTTTAGCACACAACGTAAAGACTATCTTGTCCACTAATATACTCATGACAGATTTTATTCGAGACGAGTGGGAGATATTTCGGAGCGCGACGCACTGTCACGTGTGCGAAAAACCGTTCGAACCAGACGACGTGCGAGTACGCGATCACTGTCACTTGACCGGCCGTTATAGAGGTCCCGCGCATTCCAACTGTAATTTAAATTATAAAGATTCACATTGCATTCCAGTAGTATTTCATAATTTATCGGGCTACGACGCGCATTTCATTATCACGGAAATAGCTACAGCGCACGATGGACGTGTAGACTTACTTCCAATCACGAAGGAAAAATACATTTCGTTTACGAAAAACGTTAAAAGCAACGAAGATAAAGATAAGAAAACATGCGTCAAATTGCGATTTATCGATTCATACAAGTTTCTCACCGCTAGTCTCGACAAATTGGCATCTTATCTCAGCAAGGATAAACTGCAAATATTACAACGCGAATTTTGTGAATTATCCGCAGAAAATTTTGATTTGCTGACGCGAAAAGGCGTATTTCCGTACGAGTACATTGACTACGTCGAAAAGTTGGAGGACTCGTGTTTAACATCGCGCGACTCGTTTTACAGTTCATTGACAGGTGACACCGTATCCGAGAGCGATTACGAGCACGCCGCGAACGTCTGGCGACGGTTCTTCATTCAAACCTTGGGCGAATACAGCGATTTATATCTCAAAACCGATGTCTTGCTTTTGGCCGATATCTTTGAAAATTTTCGCGACAGTAGTATCGCGAGTTATGGACTCGATCCGGCGTATTATTACACTCTACCGGGTTTTACGTGGGACGTTATGTTGAAGCATACGCGTATCAATTTCGAACTGCTCACCGACATTGACATGGTCATGTTCATCGAACGCGGTATACGCGGCGGTTTGAGTCAATGTTCCGGCAGATACGCACGGGCTAATAACAGGTACATGCAATCTTACGATCCATCGAAACCATCGTCGTACCTGATGTATTTCGGATGTAAACAACTTGTACGGCTGGGCGATGTGTCAACCATTGCCCTATGCAGATTTTTGATGGGTCGAAGACGTCTCGAATTTCGAGTTTAGCACGATCGCTTTGGATTCGCCCACGGGTTACATTCTCGAAGTCGATCTAGAGTATCCGCAAAATAAACACGACGCGCACGCCGACCTACCGTTCTGTCCGACGCGCGATAAACCACCCGGCAAACGGCAGGAAAAACTTCTCGCCACGCTGTACGATAAGAAGCGTTATGTCATACACTACCGCAACCAACAGCAATGCACGCGCCACGGCCTTCGCGTCACAAAAATTCATCGCGTATTACAATTTGCTCAATCTCCATGGCTCCGCGCTTACATCGAACTTAATACAAAATTTAGAACACTGGCCAAAAATGATTTCGAGAAAAATTTGTATAAATTGATGAACAACGCGGTATTCGGTAAAACTATGGAGAACGTTCGAAATCACGTTGATGTAAATTATTAACAAAGTGGAACGGTAGATACGGCGCGGAGGCACTGATCTCGAAACCAAATTTTCACAGCAGGAGCGTTTTTTCGGAAAATCTGATAGCCGTTGAACTGCGAAAACTCGAAGTTAAATTTGACAAACCTATTTACGTCGGCATGTGCATTCTCGACGTATCGAAAGTCTGTACGAATTTCATCACGAGTACATGTTACCGTTGTATCGCGACAAGTGTAGAATTATGTATACCGATACGGACAGTCTGATATATCACGTAGAGTGCGAAGATGTGTACAAGAACATGAAACGCGATATCGACAAATTCGACACGAGCGATTACGCGATCGACAACGCGTACGGTATACCGCTCGCGAACAAGAAGGTACCGTGCTTGATGAAGGACGAGAACAAGGGTGCGATCATGACGGAATTCGTTGGACTCAGAGCGAAGATGTATGCGTTGAGGGTGGATGGTAAAAAAGACTGTAAAAAAGCGAAAGGTGTCAAGAGCAACGTCGTAGCGCGTACTATAACGTTCGACGATTACACGCGGTGTCTGCGAGACGAAATTGAAATGACGCGGCAACAGGCTTGCATAAGGTCCGAACTACACGATGTGTACACCGTGTCCGAAACAAAAACCGCTCTGAGTCCGTACGACGACAAGCGATACATTATACCCGATTCGACCGATACGTTACCGTGGGGACATTATCAAATACCTTTGTAACGTATGTATTGTATGTATAAAATGTAATAGTATAACGTATGTAGTAGTATATGTATGTAATAGTATAACGTATGTAATTGTATAACGTATGTAGTAGTATATGTATGTAACGTATGTATGTCGTACGCATGTCGTACGTATGTATGTCGTATAACGTATGAATGTATGTAGTATAACGTAACGTAACGTATTGTGAGTATTATATTACATCAGTATTAGAAAGAATATTAATAAAGATGTTGCACATGTGTGTATTTCACATACTTTATGTGTATTTCATATTTCAAACACTTACGTGTATTACATATTGCATGTTTTTATGTTATGAATAAAATACAGTTTGCACAAATTAAATAACATTGTTCTTGGATATCCATGAGTTGTGCGATCCATCGAATCCCAGCCATTTAACATAAACCTCGTCGCCCCTCCTGCGCAGTACTTTCTCCACGAGATACACGTCCGGATAAGTCGCGCGATGCAACTCGTGTTCGTAGAACCCTCCAGCGATGGATTTTCCACGATAGTCCTCGAGTAGATAGGTTACGGGATTGGTACGCTGCACTTTAACGATCTTAAACACCTCGATGGTCCAATTCGGCGTGTAACCCTTCTCGAAAATCGTCTTGTATTTGCTAACGCGTACCAAGTCACCCGCTTTAAAACTTTGCCAGACCCACATGTGTGTGAAGTTGGCCCCGCACTTTTTGAATTCTGTATTTTTAATAATTGTGCTACATTGTGCTACGTTTGTGCTGTATTGTGCCGCAAACCGCAACTCTGTAACTCAAGGCGTACTCGAGAAAATAAAAAAAACAATTTTTTTTTATAGCCCCGCACTTTTCGAATTTTCAGTTTTTTTTTATTGTGCCGTATTGTACTGTATTTGTGCTGCCTTGTGCCGCAATCGCGAGATTGATAACTTCGATAACAATTAAGAAAAAAAATAAAAACAAAATTATACTAGCCCCGCACTTTTCTCGAAATAAACCCAATTTTTTTTGGTTGATAGGTAGTAATTTGTGCCACGTTGTGCCGTTGGAATAAACTCGATATCTCTTTTCATTTGGCAGATAAAAAATATTAAATCTCAAAAACAAAATTACAAATAATTATTTTTACAACGCATTTATCGAACTTCTGTAAGCTGTGCTGAGTTTCGCTAGATGAGTACAACAAAGAAATGGCCGGAGATGCATAGAAAGTTGCAAAAATTGAAAATAATAGGCTAAGAGAGAGGGGAAAATGGGGGTGAAAAAAAACTTTACATTTTTAAATTTTGTAAAATTGTGCCGGGTTGTGCTCGGTGGGTACAATAACTTTTCCCAATGACAAAATGTCCGCAAATCGTTAGTTTTCACAGCACAACCATCTAAAGAAAGCAGTTTTTAGGAATTACAATTTTTAAACCGCTACAACTTTTGAACCGTGACAGGGAATGAAATTTTGCGACTTGTGCTGATTATTTCCCCTTTGGCTCATTATTTTTAACCCCTGCAACTCTCGATTCTTTTCTAGCCGTTTTCTTGTTGTGCTCGACTAGCACAATTCAGCACAAGTCGCAAAATTTCATTCCCTGTCACGGTTCAAAAGTTGTAGCGGTTTAAAAATTGTAATTCCTAAAAACTGCTTTCTTTAGATGGTTGTGCTGTGAAAACTAACGATTTGCGGACATTTTGTCATTGGGAAAAGTTATTGTACCCACCGAGCACAACCCGGCACAATTTTACAAAATTTAAAAATGTAAAGTTTTTTTTCACCCCCATTTTCCCCTCTCTCTTAGCCTATTATTTTCAATTTTTGCAACTTTCTATGCATCTCCGGCCATTTCTTTGTTGTACTCATCTAGCGAAACTCAGCACAGCTTACAGAAGTTCGATAAATGCGTTGTAAAAATAATTATTTGTAATTTTGTTTTTGAGATTTAATATTTTTTATCTGCCAAATGAAAAGAGATATCGAGTTTATTCCAACGGCACAACGTGGCACAAATTACTACCTATCAACCAAAAAAAATTGGGTTTATTTCGAGAAAAGTGCGGGGCTAGTATAATTTTGTTTTTATTTTTTTTCTTAATTGTTATCGAAGTTATCAATCTCGCGTTTGCGGCACAAGGCAGCACAAATACAGCACAATACGGCACAATAAAAAAAAAACTGAAAATTCGAAAAAGTGCGGGGCTATAAAAAAAAATTGTTTTTTTTTATTTTCTCGAGTACGCCTTGAGTTACAGAGTTGCGGTTTGCGGCACAATACAGCACAAACGTAGCACAATGTAGCACAATTATTAAAAATACAGAATTCAAAAAGTGCGGGGCCAACTTCACACACATCAGACCCACGATTTTTATCGCGCTGTATACGGTAGCCAAGAGTTTTCGACGATCGCGGGGGTAACGTCGACGGGTCGCATGCCGATGGTTCGATGTTTGCGCGCGTTGTATTTCGATACAAGTCGCGGCAAGGCGTCGACCCATTTGTAATTTCCGTTGAACGTAAACATCTTCCACATGTCGTTCTTGAGCGTGCGATTGAATCGCTCGACGACCGACGCCTTCAATACCGAATATGTGGAATAATGATTGATGCCGTGTTTCCTCACGAGACGTTGCACGTCGGTGTTGTAATATTCCTTCCCCATATCGGTTTGTAGGTTACTAGGGCACCTCCCGCTGTGTCGAATGATCTCAGCGATAGCGTTAGCTGTTTCACTTTCGCCTTTACCCTTGAGTGGCACGGCCCACGCGTGCTTGCTCAACACATCGATGACGGTAAGTATGTAGTGGCAGCCTCTGTTGAAACGTGAGTACGGACGCATCTCGACGATGTCAGCCTGCCACAGGTCATCGTACCCTCGCACTATGACGTGTCTTCGGGGAAAATTTCTTCTCGCCGGAGCGTGCAGTTCCTCGACGAGTCGTTGCTTCTCGATATTTTTACGTCCGTCAAATTTTAGCGATGTCATGTTTTTGTCGCCGTTTATAACTACTCGTTAGCCGTTTGTTAGCCGTTCCTAAGCCGTTTATTTCCGTTTTTAGTCGTTCTTGAGCCGTTTGTTAATCGTTTATTTCCGTTCTTGAGCCGTTTGTTAGCCGTTTATAACTGCTCGTTAGTCCTTCAATAGCCGTTCTTTGTCATCCGTTTGCCGTTTATAACTGCTCGTTAGTCGTTCGTAACCGTTCCTGTATGCCTATTCTCTAACTTTTTAACGACGATGTCGCTATCGTTATATAGCGACGATTGTCGCTTGCGCGAACGACACTGTAAAATGCCGGGATTACGATGAGCTTTACGTAACAGGACGCGACGGAACGCGACGGGACGCGACGGGACGCGACGGGACGTGACGAACTTATCGCCGTAACGTGAAGCAGCGTGCATTGAAATATGATTTGACAGCGTAGCGTGAATAGAAGGTTTGTTGTCATTCTCGTTAGTAACTACCGTTCTTGCTTGGTAATTCCAAATGAATTCTGCTATGAGGCATTATCAGTTTTTTAACTTAATTTTGGCTGGATATTTGTATCTTCAACTGCGGAAGAAGAAACGAGTATGAACCGTTGGTGTGAGAGAGATTTTTCGGAGAAGAACCCAGTTTGGTTATGGATATAATCTACTAGAAGAACTCCGTTTCTGTGATCCACTCTTTTTTTTTATTTACACAAGGATGAATGTCGAAAGGTAAGATTTAATGATTGTCTAGTACAAAATATAATCATTTTTACAAATTAATGTCTTCTTTCCTACATTCTGATTACCTCTTGATCTTGCTTGGTCTACTGATAAAGAAGCGTGATAAATAGTTTTTTGGCACAGAGTTTATTTTTACAAATTATATGTTCGCTTTCTTAGATTCGAGTATCTCCTGAGCTTGGTTGGTCCACTGATAAAGAAGCGAGAAATGTACGCTGCTCTTTCACCCACTCAGAGGCTTGCTATGACATTGAGGTAATATCATCAATGTTTGCTTATCTTATTAATTTCTCAGGAGTCGATTCAATTTGTAAATTTGCTTTGCAGATTCTTGGCAGCAGGAGACAGTCAGGGTACTTTGAGCTTTTCCTATCGATGTGGCCAGAGCACTGTCTGTCAGATCCTGGCCGAAACCACTCGAGCACTTGTCAGTGTGTTAAAGAGTGTATTTGTGAACCCTCCAGCAAATGAAGCGGAGTGGCGTGAGGTGAGTGCTGGATTTTGGGAAGAATGGCAGTTTCCTCATTGTGTGGGGACCATCGATGGGAAGTATGTTCAAATACAGGCCCCACAAGCTTCCCAAAGTGTTTATTTTAATTACAAGAAGACATTTAGCATGGTTCTATTGGCAGTTTGTGATGCACACTACAATTTCATCATGCTGGATGTAGGAGCAGAAGGCTCACAAAGTGATGGCGGAGTTTTTCAATCGTCTGAAATGGGTCGGCGATTGAATGATGGATCCCTTAACTTGCCGAATTCAAGTTACCTACCAGGAACTGATGTTGACATGACCTACTTCCTTGTAGGAGATGCAGCTTTCCCTTTGAAATCTTTCCTGATGAAACCCTATGGCGAGCGCAACATACCCCATGACAAGTCTGTGTATAACTTCAGGTTGAGCAGAGCAAGGAGAGTGATTAAAAATGCCTTTGGCATTTTAGCGGCTCGTTGGAGGATTTTCCGTCACCCCATTATTGCTACAGAAGACAATGTGGAAAGCATCATTGAATGTGCTGTTTGCCTCCAGAATTTCATCCGCAAGACAGGCGACAGGAAACTCAACCTGGAATATTGCCCCCCTTCTTTTGTGGACCAGGAATTGCCAACTAGCGAACTGGTAGAGGGAGAATGGCATGACATTGTCGTTGGGGAGAATGGAGCCATCATTGATGGTCCACGGATGGGAGCAAGAAATGCTGCTCTAGGAGTTTTGCAACAGAGAGATACACTGAAGGAGTTCGTAAATGGGCCTGGGGCTATGCGCCATCAAGACGACTATTGTGAGGAATCCGGCAAGGAATTATCCCCCTTCAGTAGCTGTAGATTTCGATAATTTGTCTAGTGTAATTTATTATTATTTTGCGTCATCATATATGTTGTTTCTCGCTTTTATTGATCAAAAGTTGTTCAGTTGCGTTCGCCGCAAGTGTATATATTACTGTACTTTGGAACGATGCAACTGTATCATTATACATGCAATTATACGAAAACAACTCGATGTAGAGATTACATAAAAATTTAATTAAACCTAGCAGGACAGATTTAGAAATAAAGTACTTCTTTGAAGGTTCGGATTTGACAAATTTGGCTATATATTTTATAACTGCTATCAAAATATTTTTGGATGTTTTCTTTTTCTCGGAAAGTTCCGAATAAAACGATGATATCATTAATTAATGAAAAAATTAACATGGCTAAACTTATCAAAAGGAGATCGGATCTTTTTTTAATCAACCGTTTGAAGTTTTATTTGCATTTCTTAGATTCAAGTCTGTGTTGCTAGGATTAAGGGACGCATGGGAATTTTGCAGGGTTGATTGCAGTAATCGATGATAACGAGGTATTCACTGCGCAATTTTTTCGATGATAAAATTGGCAATTATTATATAACGTACAAGATTCGGATCTACATCGGATATCTCAAATTGGAGAAAAATTCGAAAAGATTCCGAAGAAAGGTACAAGGGAACAAAAAATTCTCCATTCCATTTTTCAATTCTCCTTTTGATTTTGTTGGTATTGGGTTCGCTATCATGATTACTGAATGGACTCACAATTATTCGCTTTCAATATCGCGGATACCTTAATTAATTCGACATACATAGAACGATAATATCATGCGATCTACGCTTACTACCACGAATTTTGAAATAAAATAAATAGAAATACGAAACATAATAAAATGTTTTTATTGAAACACGAAGGAAACGTTTTTATTTTCAAATAAAATTTATTTTGTAAAACCTCTAACAATACACAATAATTAAATAGAATAGTAATATGTTAACACGTAATTAATCCAGTACTTTCAAACCTTCAGCCTCCTCTTCACAATCTTGAATGACAGACCTAAATTTCCTCCTGTACTTCAGTTTCAATCCCATATTTGTTAGACTCTTGAGGCAAGATTCAACATTTTTACCGATCAAGATGTCTGGATCATTAATGTCAATTGAAGGTGATGGAGCAGCAGCACTAGATGTAGCCATGGATTTGTTCAGATTGACGAGAGTCTCTTTGAACATTTCAGCCGTCTCGTCCACCTTTGACTTCTTGCACCGACCTGTAGGTCCTAAGTAGGGCATACTTGCAGCAGCTGATGATGAGTTACACCCAGGTGAAGGTGACGAGAGAGGAGAGCAGGTAGCAATCACTCTAAATGGAGCACTAACATCATCCACAGCCTGCTCGTTCAATATTGTTTCTATGCTGCCTGAAGATGCCAATGACGGCGGAAGCGACAGTTCTTCATCTGTTGGCGACAAAGTTGGTGAAGATGTGAATGCGGACACCGACGCCTTTGGTGGGAAATTATTCACAGACCTGCATCGGAAATAAAAAAATTACCCACCCGGGAAAAAAAGGGTTATATATAATTATATATAATTATATATAAATATATATGATTATATGTGATTATATATGAAATTTGGTGCTTTATATAAAATTATATATGGGTCCATATATCATTATAGTGTTGCGCCCGTGCTGGACACCCGTTTGTGGGCTGAACTTGGCTCCGCTGACCGTTCCGCGGAAGCTTCGTGCTGAAGCGCGTCCCTTGACTACGGGATATTGATTTATTGATTTCATGTCGACTGTCAGATTTACGGGGGAGACTCAAAACGTTCGGACGAGTTCTCTTCCTGAAACACATTCCTGTACAAAGATCTTAAATAAACCCGAGTTCCTTTTGTAAACGGGAGTTGTCTTTCTTACGCGAGTCCGGGAGTGCGCGGCGCGAACGCGAGTGACTAGTGATTGCGGAGCGCAGCGCAACATTTTGGGGGCTCGTCCGGGATCGGACGAGTGAGAGCGGACGTACGGAACTTGATGGCGAGCACCGAGCCAGCTCCCACATTGAGAAAGAGAGCGCGGATGGGGACCCCGAGGCCGAGAGTCCCACAGCTCGAGGCGGAGACGGAGATTCAACGAGCCGGCCCGAGCGCCCCTCAGCTCTCAGCGGAAGTGATGACACTTCAGGCGATGATGCAGGAGATCCGCCAGATGCGTGAGGAGTACGCAGCGTTGTTGCGGCAGCGGGATGCGGAGCCTCAGCGTCAGGAACGCGCACAGCTAAGTCCTTCCGTAAATAGAGCTCACGGAGATTCGGGGTCGCGAGTCGCGGTAGTGAATCGCGGTAGTGAACGCTCACAGCTAAGTCCTTCCGTAAATAGAACTCACGGAGATTCGGGGTCGCGAGTCGCCGTAGTGAATCGCGAAGGGGAAGACCCACGTCGCGAAACAGAGTGGGGCCAGAATATAAAATTAAAGCCTGACACATATGACGGGACAATTCCATTACGTGAATTTTTCTCTCAGTTTGAACTTATCGCTCGGGCAAATGGGTGGAGTGACGCTTCGAAAACAATTATCCTAGCTTCTTGTCTAAGAGGAAAGGCGCGTTCCATCCTTGAAAACGTACAGGATTTAGAAAATCTGGATTATGTGGAGCTGAAGTCGAAGCTCGAGTTACGTTTTGGTGAGGGGCTCCACTCGCAGAACTATTATTCGCTATTTACCAATAGAAAACAAAAGTTTGGGGAAGATCTCGCCGAACTTGGTACCGATTTAGAGAGATTAGCTCGATTAGCGTACCCCGAATGTCCCTTCCCGGTTCGCGATAAAATCGCTTGCTCCCAATTTATCTCTGCGCTTTCGAATGGCTTCATACGGAGAACCCTTCAGCTGGAAGGGGTTACCTCTCTCAAATTTGCCGTAGAGAGAGCGAAAGCGGTCAAAATCATACAGGGAGATAGCTTCGAAAAGAGAAAAGAGCTTTATAATAATAATTTCGAAAGAAAGAACGGAAAGGATACGCGTAAAGAGAATAATGAGGAAAAGAAGGAGGGGGAGGTAAAGACAGTCGGAAAGGGAAACCGGCGAGGCGGCCAGTTCGGCGCTGGCCAGAAAAAAGAATGCTGGACTTGTGGGAAAACGGGGCATTTCCGGTATGAATGTCCAGCAGGGGAGGGAAACGTGAATTAGTCGAGCTCGGCGGGGAGGGTTCGACCCACGCAAAAAATGCCCCGGTTGTTAAACATTTTATTAGCTGTAAGTTAGATAAGAATAAGTTAGATAAGAAAAATTTTTATTACGATGGCTTTCTGGACGGAAAACGTTGCTCATTTAAAATCGACACGGGCTCCGATGTTTCAATTGTAAGTAGTAGATTGATAGGGAAGAATAAAGAAAGAATTGTATTAGTGGATCATAATCTTAGATATCCAACGGGAGAAAAAGTCCCATTTGAGTCTAAAATCTTGGTAAAAATCCAAGTCGGGAAATATTCTCTGGAGATGCCGATGTTTGTGGCAAAGATTAGTGAGGAATGTTTGTTAGGCGCAGATTTTCTCGAGACGGTAAATTTAAAAAACATTTTCGAATCTTCTCTGGGAAATTCAGAATTTAAAGAGGAGAAGAGGGTTTACGATTGCTCTCGCGTGGTAAACTCTGCTGAAATAGTTCCTTCCTTTTTAAAAGAACTCTATGGGAGAGATTCTGTAAATCTCAATGAAACTCAGAGGGATGTTTTCCTTGCCTTTTTGAATGAGCATAGAGAAGTGTTTTCTGATGAGATTGTTGCAGGAAATTGTAATATTGTTTACCATAACATAAATGTGGAGAATTTCTCCCCAATTAAGCAGGTCCCTCGTCGCATTCCAATTCAAATGCGAGATGAAGTAAATCAGATAATTGAAGATATGAGGAAGCGGGGAGTAATTGAGGAATCCCAGAGCCCTTGGGTCTCACCAGTCGTTCTGGTTAAAAAGAAGGACGGAACGATAAGATTTTGTGTGGACTATAGAGGGATAAATGCTGTTACAAAAAAGATTCCTTTCCGCTCCCTAGAATCGATGACATCTTCGATCAACTCGCAGGTAACTGTTGGTTTTTCTATCCTAGATTTAAAAGTGGGTATTGGCAGGTCAAAATTCGTCCCGAAGATCGCGAGAAAACTGCTTTCTCTATCGGAAACGGGTTATGGCAGTTCACTGTAATGCCTTTCGGTTTGTGCAACGCCCCCGCGACGTTCCAGCGCTTAATGGAAAAGGTTTTAAAAGAATTTCTGGGGAAAATTTGTTTGGTTTATCTAGATGACGTGATTATTTTCGGGAAAAGTTTTTCGGAAATGCTTGAGAACTTGAAAAAGATTTTTCAACGTTTTCAGGAAGTAAATTTGAAAATAAATCCGAAGAAATGTGTTCTCTTTAAAAGAAACGTTAAATATCTGGGGCATATAGTCTCGGCAGAAGGTGTGACCACGGATCCCGAGAAAGTTTCCGCGGTAAAAGACTGGCCAGTCCCACATAACAAGAAGCAATTGCGAAGTTTCTTGGGATTCTGTTCCTATTACCGCACATTTGTGAAGGGATTCTCTCCCTTGGCAAAACCTCTGTACTCCTTGACGGAAAATGGTTCCAGATTTGTTTGGGGAGAGGAATGCCAAAAAGTTTTTGAGGAATTGAAACGGGCTTTATCTTCTACTCCGGTTCTTTCTTTTCCTAAGGGGGATGGTGGATTTATTCTAGATACCGATGCCTCTAACGTTGGCATCGGCGCGGTACTCTCACAAGTACAGGAAGGGAAGGAAAGGGTAATTGCCTATTTTAGTCGAGTGCTCTCCAAGTCAGAACGCAATTATTGCGTAACCCGACGGGAACTTTTAGCTATGGTGGATTCTATAAAGTCGTTTCGTCACTATCTCTTGGGACGGAAATTTTTGATCCGCACGGATCACGCTTCTTTAAGATGGTTAATGTCTTTCAGGGAACTTGAAGGGCAATTGGCTCGTTGGCTGGAGAGACTCCAGCAATACGAATTTCAGATTTCTTATCGGAAGAGGCAGACCCACAAGAATGCCAGTAGGGTATAAGGGGGCTAACTGACTCGGGTGCTCTGAGGGGGGGTGCGGGGCGGGGGGGACTCGAGCGGCGAGCGGGTCTGTTGTTTATGCTCCCGAGGGGGGGGGGGGGATGGTCACCGTTCGGCCGCGGTGATAAACATATCGGTGTCAAAGGGGGTGCCGCCGAGGGGGGGGGGGATGGCCACCGTTCGGCCGAGGGAGTCCGCGAGGGGGGGGGGGGGGGTCGGCGTTCTAAGATGAGTGTTCGGGGGGGGGGTCCGCGGGGTGAGGGGGTCCGCGTACAACGGCCGCGTCGGTCCGCGTGACGTCACACGGCGCGCTCTTGTCTCTCTCGCTCCCGGCCACGTTCGCGTTCTCTTTCCCCCATTCGCGCGCGTCTTCTCGTTCGCGTTCTCTCTCCCCCCCATTCGCGCGGACCCTTTCGCTCCCGTTCGCGTTCTCTCTCCCCCGTTCGCGCGTGTCTTCTCGTTCGCGTTCTCTCTCTCCCCCATTCGCGCGATCCCTTTCGCTCCCGTCACCCGTTCTCTCTCCCCCGTTCGCGCGCGTCTTCTCGTTCCAACTCGGGTGATCTCGTTCATTCTCCATTATATTTAAACTTATTTAATGTATAAATATTATATGTTAAGCTTTTTTTTAAACTTATTTAAATTCAAAATAAATATTGTTTTATATATGTTACGTCCTGGGAACTCCACGATTTCCCTTTTTCGCGGGGTTAAGATAGGCCTTAAGATTATGATAGGTAAACTAAGCGCGGACGGTTATCGATCGGGGAGTGAGCCTTGATCCCCTCGCATTCCATCTTTTATGACCAAAATGCCTATTTGGTTGGGCAACTAAAAGCAACCTTCCAGATGACAAACTACCGACAGACAGGACATACGTGATCGGTTTTATCAATTTTGTCTAGCCCATAGCATATAAACCCGGCGACACGACGCGCCGAGGAGAGCCTTAATCTCATGCAGAATTTGGTTAGGATCCTTATCGCATCACGCGACTAGCCCAAAGTTGGCCGCGGAATGTCCCGACAAACAGAGACAAGATCCAAAACGTGCTTTTAGAAATCCGTAAGAGCACGTGGCGGAATTTCTGTTTGCGATAAAGCTGCAATAAAGATTGGATAAAATACCTTTGTCCGTTGATACTGAAAACAGGGACCGCGAGATAAGGGACCCTAATAAAAGAGAATCGGCGGTAATCGATAACAAATGAGTCACTGGAAGAAGCGATGTTGTTACACCCCCAACTAGACAGTGGGGGCCTTACGAGGGGACCCACCAGTGGAAAACCGGAAAAATCGATAACCGTCTCTAACTTCTAGGATAGGCGAAAACTTAAGATCTGGCTCTTGGGTGAGAAACGTCTCGGCCAATAAGAAATCCTCTAGATAAAAATTAGAAGAATCCCACCAACCAAAAGTCCCAAAAATGAAAACCAGACACACCCCACATGAAATCCACCCCTTCCATTCCTTACATTTTCCTATATAAACCCCGACATTGCGGCACTCTCTCTCTCAAAGCTTCTGAGTCTTTTCAAGCCTCCCAAGCTTAGTCTCGTGTTTTCCTCAGCCTTTACAATCGTGATATCTTCCGCTTTTAAGTCACGATTCAACACTTGTCGTTAGAGTCAGTGCAACACATCTGACCGCATACAACTGATTCCGTCTATTCCCTCTACCAAGGGTCATTTCGACGCGCAGTCATCAACGGTGTCATCAAACTCATCAAGTAGTAAGTCGTATATTCACTTCTTTAGTTATCCTCACTTTAGTGTCCAGAAGTTCTCTCGGTTAAACCTCAATCCATAAACCTTAAACATTAATCCTTCTAACCCTCCAATCTCTTTCTCTATATTATTCCTGAGTTAGCTGATTAATCGGCGGGCTCGGAGTAATCTATGGTATTCCTGAGTTAGCTGATTTATCGGCGGGCTCGGAGTAATCTTCTATATTATTCCTGAGTTAGCTGATTTATCGGCGGGCTCGGAGTAATCTTTTCTATATTATTCCTGAGTTAGCTGATTAATCGGCGGGCTCGGAGTAATCTGGTATTCCTGAGTTAGCTGATTTATCGGCGGGCTCGGAGTAGTCTCCTTTCTATTCACTGCTGGGAACCTCAACAGATCCTCTGTCTTCAATTTCAACCCTTCCAAACCGAGTGGCTTCGCCGCGGTTAATGGTTTTAAAACAATTAACAAGGAATTAACTTATAGTGGATTCCCGCGGTCCCCCCTTTAAGAAATCTCGAAGGGCCGTAAAACACGAACATGATCGTCGGAAGCAACAAGCGCGAAGGAAATTAGAAAAGGCACGAATTAGCGCAAGTCCTTCGTGTCTCGCCATTCCACCGGCTCTACCGGCCTTTTCGGAGGAACCCTGTTCCTCGCAGGAGCGTCGCCCTGTCGTTCCACCTCGGCCTATCGTTTTACCATCTCGTCCCTTCCCCACCTCTTCTCGCCCTGTTTGTCGCGTGGCCCCATTTCACGTTGTCTCGGTCAACCGCGATCCCGCCACCCTGCTCGAACCTCCCGGTTCCCCCTCCTCTTCCAGGGGACCATCCCCGACCCCCTCGACCGGCTCAACCGTCGATCTCGAGGAAGTACTCGATCCAGAGATGATCACTTTAGAATAATAGTTATAAAATTCAATTATTTTATTTTAATTTAGTTTCAAATACACCTACACACCGCACACTTATTTAATTTAATTCATGTAACCTCAGTTCTAAGATCAATTGTAATAATAGCGGGCAGGATGTGCATTGAATAGGTTTCCCCTTCCAAGATCCTGCCCGATCATCTCCGCATTTATGTAACACCCGCGAGAATAATACTCACTCATGACACACACGCATCCGACATTCACACTTATAAATGTATTCAATTTTATTTGCTTTAATTCTCACTTATTGTTTACCTAGTTATATTATCGTAATAAATATTTGTGTTATGTTAAACATTGACTCCAATCTGCATTCATTATAATTTAAGACCTCACCCACCACTATTCCCTCTCTCGAAACCGCACGAGGTCCGATCCTAAGTTAAAGGGATTAAATTCCCTGACTTAAAAGAGGACCGACGATCGCACCGCTCACGGAAGGCGTCCTACCGTCTCCTCGGACGTTGACCCTTCCGGAGCCATTGAAAAGTGCGTTCGGGCTCGCGCCACGCGTCTCATAGCGTGTACCTGCGAGCGATATTCTTAAGCTTCTGGTTGCGTCCTTCCTTACCCCGACCCCTCTGGTTAGCCTTTCCTTCGCTTCCCAGTTTTTCTTATCCTAATCCTGGGGTTGGACGTAACAATATGAATCATATACGTCTAATCTTTTTTACTATTTTTATAAAATTATTTGCCCTATTTAAGCATTACTATTACTAGCTTATCTAAAGTGAATGGAAAAAAATTGTGTTATAATTTTCAAAAAAATTGTTTTATATTTTAAATTTTTGAAGTTATACATTTCTTCAAATAATGTATTCGAAGTATTCTTTTTTAAACAATTTTTACCATATTTCCTCTTCCTCTACGAATTCCTCCATGCCGAACAATCGACGTAACGCGAAGATGTCTTCAACGCCGTCCCATCGATCGTCGTTAAATTCTTGG
Source organism: Temnothorax rugatulus (assembly GCA_035220575.1). Taxonomy (NCBI): domain Eukaryota; kingdom Metazoa; phylum Arthropoda; class Insecta; order Hymenoptera; family Formicidae; genus Temnothorax; species Temnothorax rugatulus. The sequence continues at coordinate 98,405 of JASTWL010000574.1, forward strand.
TCCGCAGTTCTCCATCAGCGGACCCAACGCTGGCGATATATGTTAATAAAGCCACGAATACGTATGTGGCGCATACGTAAATTGGGCTGAAAACAGATACAAAAATTAAAAAAATTTTTTTTAATGTTAAAATCTATGAAAAAATATTTATACGTACTTGCACTTGTGGGATCCGAATCCTCACCAAATTGTTTATCTGTATCTCTTGAACGGGCACGTTATGCACCCATATCCACTGTAACAGAAAGGTTAATTAATATATAGTTTAATTAATATACAGTACATTTTAATGTACAGTTATGTTTATGTATATTGTTGCGCGCGTGCCGCCCGGTATGCTTTTCAAGAAAAAATGTTACGCTCAAGCCAACAATTAGTCCGCGACTCTTCGGGTTTCTCTCATTCACACTCGCGCACTCACGAAAATAACGACTCGTTCATTAAAAAAAGACTGCTCGCTGCACGCTTCAGCTTGGAGTTCGAAAAGCATACCGGGCAGCACGCACGCACGCAACGGTATTATACTTACTCCTTCCGCGGGGTGAACAATGTCTAAGTAATCCGCCAGTCTGTTATATCTTTCCATTTTTTTTCTTCTAAGTCGTCGCACTACGCACGCTCTACGCACTACTGACTGACTGACTGACTGACTTAACTGACTGCAGAGGGTTGAATCAGAGCTCAGAAAAGTAATTAAGATAAAATATATCTCGCACTACAATGGCGAGGATCCGTAGGAGCATCGGCACCATAGGCGAGCGTCGCCGGAGCGTCGTCGAAGCATCGCTTCTCTGTTTACGATATACGATACTTAAATTTCAAGTGGCCCGAGTTCCATCGAGCGTCGCATATACGGCTCGAATGGAAATGCGTGTGAAGAAATTAAGTCGTGATTTATATTTAAAAAATACATTTTTTATTCTTCTTTTACATTTTTTTGGTTTTACATACTACGGAAGCTTAGTACTAAAAAAATAAGCGAGCTCACAATCGACGAGCTGATGTTTATCGAAGGCATCGCTAGCGCGTATTACATTCAATACTTGCGTAGGATCCGTTACAGTGGACGCGATATTGGAGAATTGCGTGAACTTGACATCGACCGTCTCGACAATTCTACTCAATCGATGGAACATCGCGTCGATGCACAGATCAAGATCGAGCATACGGCGCAACGTCGATTCGGTCATCGTTAAGCGTACGTTTAAAGACTCGAGACGTACGAGTTTGACGCCGTTAATCGTACAAATTCTCAATGTCAGCGGTCCAACGCTCATAAAATCACGCGTATCTTTACAGTATCGAAGAAAATTCTGAATGTTCAGTCGTTGTTCGCACAGTCCCTTCCACGTTTCAAGGGACAGTATCAATTCCGTTCCTCGATGATCTCCTACGGCGATCTCCACGTAACTCGGTGGACCCACGTTAATGCCAACTTCAAGGAATTTGTATCCCGTAGCTGTCAACGCGTATCGTCTGCCTAGTATACGGCGAACCGCGCGACGCTCCAACGAAATGCTGTAGAAAAAAAGAATGAAATTAGTAATAAAAAAATAATACAATTCGCAAAAAAGATATAAAAATATGTAGCTTTATAATTTAAAAAAATGAAAACTTACTTGTTACATTTGTTCTCGTACGATGAAGTTTCATCATCATCATCGTGAATGGATACGTAATAATTCACGCGTCTGCCACTGTTGCCGCCGTTGCTTCCTTCAGCGAAGCACATTTTTTCTCTCGGTTATGAGAAGCGAACCGTTGATACAAGCGACCGACGCAAGACTGATCGTCGTCGTCGTAAAAAATTAATCGAATATACGCGATAACTTTCAAAACTATGATGAAGGGGGAGGGGGAATTAATGTTTCTGTAACGCGCAATCAGGGTTCTGGAATTTAGGAGAGGGGACTAAGGTAGGATTTTTTTCTTTGTTAAGACGTATATACCTCCCCCTCCCTCTTCCCATATAACATCAACCGCGAAACATGTTCATACATGTTCGCTGAAACCTGATATTTCCCTCGAAGCTCTCGAGTTAGAATTCGTCACGTATACCTACTTATTCTTTAATTTTTTGTACACTATCGACTAATGGGGAAAGGAAATAGAAAAAAACATTGTAAAATTTACACATACATATAAAATTTATTTTAAAAAAATTACATTTCTCTCGAACGTTTTGACCACCAGTTAAATATTTTTAATACATTTTGCAATGCGCAATTCTTAACATGTTTTCCACATCGCATAGTATTGGTAACATCTAGATTATTTAAAGATTCGACATCTTCGTAATCCGCATCCAGAGTCTCGATGGTTAAGTTTTTTCTCGCTTTATTCTCAAGCAGATCCACCAGCCATTCTCGTTTCTGACATCCCTTGACGTACACGAGAGTCGGCATCTCGCCGTCGCGGTCGTCGTCGTTGTCGTCGTCCTCTTCCTCGCCGAGTATGGCCGATGTAAGTAGGCGTTTTACCGTGCTGTACGACACGTTTCCGTCTTCCCATCGTAATCCATGGTAATTGTGAATCAACCACAAAGCGCACGACTTGTCGGATTTTGTGAGGAGACTCCACGGCATGGGGTACTTAAAGATGTAATGCGCCAGAGCGGTCCAGTTTCTCAGCACCGCCGCCTCCTTCACGACGAATTTCATCCCGACGACGAAACCTTGCAGGTCCACGAACGTTGGTATGGACATGACGCGATTTCTCTCTTCGATGCGCGAATCGAGAGGAATGACGCGCTTTTCGCGACACTCTGATTTATATCCACTTTCCCCCTTCTCATAAATTTGCATCGGGGAAGGGGGAGTGAAAGAGAGAAACAGAAAATTTTCGTCGACGTTGCCCCGCTAACACTCAGACTATTTTGCGCACTACGTTGGTCAACGGATTGTACTCGATCACGCGATCGTGTATGATGAGACAGTACGCGGAGGTATTCGGCGGTACGTTCTCCTTGCAATCGAATTCTATTCTGACATCCACGGTGGCGTTTTTGACGGATTCGTTTTGTCGAGAGCAATCGATGATCACGAACGGGCCGTTACGTAGAAAAGACGAAACGGTGAGACTCGGCTCGAGATATTCGTATCCGTAATAGTTCTTGCAGAAACGCGCGTACATATCGTACAGAATCGCCCATCTGTGTTTATCAAAGTCCAAATTCAAGTCGTCGTACGGATAAACTTCCGAGTTTAGATAGAGTTTCACGTTGGTCAATTTGCAGTCGTCGAATCGGCTCGTGTTCGCGGACATGACGTTCTTCCGACCCGTCTGCAGAGCGAAGACGACGTATCGCGGTTTCTCGAGCTGAGTCGCGGTCTTAATGGCCCACGAGTGCTTGGTCGTGTTCTGCAACAGGGGATACTCGTACAGATCCCACGAACGGAAACCCATACTTATATATCGTCCTTTTTCCAAGGCGCGCAGCATCGACAGCTTGCTGATCTCGCTCAACACCACGTGAGGCATTCGCCACTGTATCTTGAGTATTTTGACAGTAGGCGCCAACGCGGAACTTCCCATCAGGCAATTGTTGTCGTTGCGCGCTCGTGTCAAGACCAATTCCTGGCGACCGTTGATCATCACGCGTTTGTAATCCTCGCAAAATCCCAGTAACGTGTCGAGCGGTACGCAGAAATTGAAATATCCATTCTCGTTATTCTGCGGATCCCAGCCGGCGTTTCTCAGGATCACGCTTCTATCGGACGATACCGTTACGTAAACCTTGAGCGTGCTGGTTATTCCTACGTTTCTGCAATGATCAATCTCCACGCCGTTGAGCTCGAATCGAATCTCATCGAACATGAACGCGACGCAATTAGTCCCCAATACCACTTCACCGGCTTGGCCGGCTGCTCTGGTCACCGTCAATGTTCCTTCGATGTAGAGAAAACTTTGGCTCGGCAACGTATACAGATCCTGCTGTTGTATGGGTATTCATATCTCGTCGCTGTGCTCGAACGTTGTGTTGGCGTACGGGTTGTACGTGTGCTTCTCGATCTTGACGATGCGATCGTCAAAGACCGGCTCGCCTCCGATGTTGAGAATTTCAGTCATCGTTCACGCGTTCAGATGTTTCGTACCGCGAATCCCAGAGATTGTAAAAATTTAACGTTCGATGCGTTGAGCTTCTTTCTCGTCTCTCTCTTTTTTTTTTAACGCCACCGAATGTCGATTTGACGATATCGTCGGTCGTCGCGGTCGTAAAGATATTCTTATCTGTCGCGTGCGCCGAGTTCAACACTAACATCTCATACGTCGCGCGTTATCGCTGCTGCCGTCGTACGTGCAATCTGACGGTGATCTCTTCTCCTCGAAAATCGAGCAATCGTCCGTCTTGATCCACGACGCGTATCGTTAGATCCGTAATGCTCCGCGCGATGATCGGCAGGTAAATGATCTGCGCCGGCGTTTCCGATATCTTATATCCCGGTGGTACGCTCGGTGAAAATTCGTGTATCGTGTGAACGCGTTTGCCGTTGCTGTGCGCACCCGCGGTCACGTTACACTCCACGCGGATAATGTTTACGTTGATAATATTAATCGATGAGTCCGATTCGTGCCACTGCCCCGGCTGCAATATACGCTTCGACGAGAATCCCAGCAGCGATCCAACGTTGTTCGGTTTGTTAAAGTTCACTCTGAAAGCGCACTTGATCTCGCTCTTCATCGTATTGTAATTTGCGCGGAGCGTTATCGGGTATTCCGCGGCCTCGTCTTGGTAGCCGTTCGCGCGAGCGGTCTCCTCTCGCGCGATATTCGCGACCGACGTACGATCATCGTTGGAACGAACCACGCGTCGCGGACGTTTCCGTGAAATTTCGCGTTTCAAAAACTCATTTATGGCCCGTATCTCGTACGATCCCTCGGGAATCGTAATTTCCGTGTCGTCCTCGTCGAAATAAAATTTATTGTTCGAAGAATTCACGTTCGGAATCGTGTGGTAAGTCTCGAAACACGTCAGACCGAGCTCGTAGTCACCGTCGCTCAGATCCACGGCGGGAAAATAGTGCTCCGCGAGGATGCTGCTCTTCCCGGCCAGCGTGAACGTTACAGACATGTCGGCGGAAACCGTTAACGAATACTGAGTCACCGCGACGCACCGTCAGACTTTAAATTAGCGTCGATCGTCCGGAGAAATCGCAGGCACAATTGTCCACAGATGCTCTGATCGTATCGCTGATAAGACGCGCGATTGTACTCAATCTTCGTCACGCTCGGTCCGAAATATCGCGTCAATTCCTTCGGCGGTCGAAGATTGCCGAAACTGTCGAAATATATGACTCGATCTCCCCTCTTCGCGTACGCTACCCAATGAGTACCGGGACCCGCTTCGTCGTCCAAATTCACGATACCGCTCTCGTTTCGACGTACACCGCCGATCGGTAACGAATCACGCATGAAAACACCACTGAAGAACGGTACGCGCATACGCCTTGCCAGTCGATTCAATTGTACGTTGGTCGTAATACCCGCGGGCATATTTAACGTCTTTTTGACGTTTTTTTTTTTATTTATTTATTTTCGACGCTACTCCTTGCCCGCGTTTGTGCGGGCCGAGATACAGCCCTCGTCCATATTTGTACGGAGCGAGATAAAGTCCACGACCTTCCACGGCGCGATTGTGACGTTGCATCTCTTCCAGCTGACGCCGCGCGGCTTTGTTATCGTTCACGGCCTTTACGACGCCCGCCGCTCCGCCGGCCAGAGAGCCGAGAACTGCCAACAGCGGTAGAATCGGCAATACGCCGCCTCGTTTCGCCGTCGGAAGTATCCGTTTTTTCGTCAGCCTTTTCCTCGTTTTCGTTTTCTTCGTTTTCAAACCCATTCCGAGCTTCGTCTTAGCCTTCATGGCCGCCCAGACGGCTGTAGCGGCAGCTCTCTCTCTCCGAGAGTCGAATCTCTCGCGGTAATGCGTTTTCGCGCTCCCGCTGCGAGTATCTCGTCCGCCGCGTGTCTCTCGGCGAGATCGCTGTTACGCGAATAGGCTATGTCGTGCTCGCGACAGGCCGCGTCCAATGGATTAATACCTTGATCGCCTCTCGCCAATCGTTCTCGCAATCGAGTTCCCGGACCGCAAAATTGATAGCCGGGAATGTGTAATTCGAACGGAAGTGCGTTTATCGCGCGATTTAAGAGCCCTCCACAAATTTTTTTCGTAGACATTCGCCGCAATTCTTTATCAATGGCGCGGGACCGTCGACGTGCGTTCGCTGCCACGGTTGATTGTAATGCTCGTAACAACGACGATATGTCTGAACCTCCAAATCCGCCCTTATATGTTCCGGAAGCTTGTCCCACACGTAGTGGACGTGATCGCCGCACGTTTGCAACAGAACGGCTTTCGGCACAAATTGCAGCTGTTCCGCGCTCAAGTCGCGAATATCGGAAGGTCTCGACAGTAGGACGAACATTTTTGCTACTGAGCGATTCGCGGTTCCGCTCGTCTATAAATATGCGTTCGAGTCAGCCAGAGAGTCGGCAGTGTGGAAAAAAATGCGATTCGTGCGACAACCGTTGGCGATTCGCGTGACGAATTGCGACGACAGATCACGGTCGATGGCGGGCAACGCGGAGAAACGCAGGCACGGTACGATGCTGCCGGCTACTATACGCGCGATCATTTGCGGACCCTCGAATTGCGGTAAAACCAACGTTCTGATTAGCTTGCTGGAAAGTCCGCACGGTGTACGTTTCGAAAACGTGTACGTGTACTCGAAATCGCTGCAACAGCCGAAATACCGATATCTGGAGAATTTATTGGCATCGATCGACGAAATTGGCTACTTTACGTTCTCCAATAACAGTGACGTCATTCCACCGAGCGACGCGCGTCCAAACTCGATCTTCGTCTTCGATGACGTAGCGTGCGATAAGCAAGACGCTGTGAGAGAGTATTTCTCAATGGGCAGGCACTCGAGCGTTGACTCCTTCTATCTCTGTCAGACGTACGCGAGAATACCTAAACATCTGATACGCGACAACGCGAATCTGCTGATCCTGTTCAAACAGGATGGTACCAATTTGAAACACGTGTACAACGATCACGTGAATACCGACATGCCGTACGATGAATTTTGCTCGTTGTGCCACGATTGTTGGCAACAAAAGTACGGATTCGTAGTGATAGACAAGGACAGCGCGCTTTCGAACGGTCGATACAGAAAAGGATTTAACGTGTTCGCGATACCGCAAAAGCGGTCAGTCGTCGCCGATACCTCGTCGAAGGTGAAACGTTAGCGTTACAGAGATCGACGCTCCGCTTTGTTTTCCCGCGATGGCCGCGATCGACGGGAGCGAAAATATTCGCGAACGCGAGAAGATCGTGAAAGAGATTGCGAAAACGAGCGATTCGATTCGCAAGAAACTTCGCGCTTTGAAGACCGGTAAGATCGAGAAGAGCATTGAGCTGGACACGCACTTCAAGCCTCTCGTCGAACCGCTGAAAAAGATCGCCGACAACTCGAGCTTGATCGCGGTGAAGAAGGAGGAGCCGGAAAGCGTCCTCGAGGAAGGGGATGCTACACCGAAGAGAAAAAGGAAACGATTAAGCTCTTGGTCGGATGGTTTCGGACCGATGCCGCGTAAATTTCTTAAATCGAAACGATCGAAAGTCGCTCCACCGAATGAACCACCGGTAACCTCTACACCGATAACCTCTACACCGATAACCTCTACACCGATAACCTCTACACCGTCCGCGACGTCGCGAACCTTGCAGCCTACGATGTTCGAATCACTCGCGAACGATGATGTTTTCGAAAGCGCGAACAAGAGTAATCTCGAAACGTCCATTCGAGAGCAGTTGGAGACAGCGGAGGGTCGAAAAACGTTTGAAGAAATGGCGCCAAATTACGTGGGTCCGTTGAGCAAAAAGTACATCGAAGCTGTTTTGAGCGACGATCGAAAGATAGACACCGTGTACGGCGTTTATTTCGACAACGATGGAATGATGCTCGGCAACAAACGTTTTGACGTGGACAACGCGGATAACATAATTATCGACGGCGTACATTACGTTGGAACACCCGGTATTTACGAGTTGATCTTCAAGAAAAAACCCGACGACGACTTCTACACGGAGGACGACATGCAAAAATACAAGAGCATCCTGTTGGCGACGAGCGCGCATAAACGCAATCACGATGCACATGATCAAGTGCTGAGCAACAGGGGACACAAGTATGTGCGGATAATCGGATCGTTGTTCCCTCCCGCTGCCCCATCCAGGAAGAAAAAATCTGGAAAAGGATTATCCATGCCTCGCGCGATGACGCTAACCGGCAATGAGATAGACTACGTTCACTGGGACGATCCCAACGAGCTGGTGGATCGTTTCCGATTGCTCGACGCTTCGCGTCAAGCTGGCAACAATGCGCACGACAACGAGATCATGTCGATCATCGAGGAACTTCGCGAAGACGGGCTTATTATAAATTAAAACGGTGCAACGGCGATCCGTTCAGTCAGCGTCGAAATGCCGATCAACAAATTTGGATTGTTCGAGCACAACGGAGACGCGACAAACTCCATTTCGTACCATCAGTGGAGCGGTTTACTGAGAAATTTCGTGCGCGAAAAAGCTCTGTGTCGCACCGCTACGGACTTTGACGCAAGGTCGCGCAAGATTCGTCGCGTAGCGCAACCTGAGACTGACGGCGACGCGGTTAACAAACTATACGTGGATCGGTGCGTTAAAAGTTTGACGGATCACGGAAAGAGTCAGACGAGAAGCTTACCGCGTTCGAGAAGGACGTGCGAGCGTTACAGGCTGCGGTAAACGAGCTTCGCCATTCGACTACCGTAGAATCAGACGCGACAACGAACATCAATGGATAAACGATTCAGCAGAAAAGACTATCGAAAGGCGACGAGTGAAGAGAGGCAACGGTTGATTAACGACAGCTACGAACAGCAACGAACGATTCGAGAACGATTGTCGGACGGCTGTCTTACGGTTCAAGAACGGTTGTCGGACGGTTGTCGAACGGTTCAAAAACAGCTCAGAAACGATTACGAGCGGTTTAGAAACAGCTGCGAACTACGCGGAGACAGGAAAGGCTTCAAACGGCTAAAGAACGTCGACGACGACGACGACGACGATGAGTGACAAGAAGCAGTCAACTGACGACGACGAACGACAACGAACGATTCATGAACGGCTGTCGGACTACTGTCGAACGCTTCACGAATGGCTCAGAAGCGATTACGAACTGTTCAGAAGCGGTTATGAACTGTTCAGAAACTGCTACGAACGATGCACTAGAAGCAAAAATGGCGACAACGAAACATGAGACCGTTAAAATCCGATGTACGTAAAAATATCGAAAAGCGGCGGGTGGTGGACGAACTGCACGCTCCGGCGAGAAGAAATTTTCCTCGCAGACACGTCATAGTGCGAGGGTACGACGACCTGTGGCAAGCTGATATCGTCGAGATGCGTCCGTACTCACGTTTCAACGGAGGCTACCACTACATACTTACCGTCATCGATGTGTTGAGCAAGTACGCGTGGGCCGTGCCGCTCAAGGGTAAAGGCGGCAGCGAGACAGCTGACGCTATCGCTGAGATCATTCGACGCAGCGGGAGGTGCCCTAGTAACCTACAAACCGATATGGGGAAGGAATTTACAACACCGATGTGCAACGTATCGTGAGAAAACACGGCATCAATCATTATTCCACGTATTCGGTGATGAAGGCGTCGGTCGTCGAGCGATTCAATCGCACGCTCAAGAACGACATGTGGAAGATGTTTACGCTCAACGGAAATTACAAGTGGGTCGACGCCTTGCCGCGACTCGTGTCGGATTACAACGCGCGCAAGCATCGAACGATCGGCATGCGACCCGTCGACGTTACCCCCGCGATCGCCGAAAGACTCTTGGCTACCGTATACAGCGCGATAAAAATCGCGGGTCCGGCAAAATTCAAAGCGGGCGACTCGGTGCGCGTTAGCAAGTACAAAACAATTTTCGAGAAGGGTTACACGACGAATTGGACCACCGAGGTGTTTAAGATCGCTAAAGTACAGCGTACCAATCCCGTAACCTATCTACTCGAGGACTATCGTGGAAAATCCGTCGCTGGGGCGTTCTATGAGCATGAGTTGCATCGCGCGACTTATCCGGACGTGTATCTCGTGGAGAAAGTACTGCGCAGGAGGGGCGACGAGGTTTACGTTAAGTGGCTGGGATTCGATGGATCGCACAATTCATGGATATCCAAGGACAATGTTATTTAATTTGTGCAAACTGTATTTTATTCATAACATAAAAATATGCGATATGTAATACATGTAAAGTGTTTTAAATATGAGATACACATAAGTACGTAAAAATATGAAATACATACATGTGCAATATCTTTATTAATATCCTTTCCTTTAATAATACTGTAATATAATATACGCACAATACGTTACGTTATACTACATACATACGTTATACTACTACTACATTATATATATATATATACATATATATATATATATATTACGTTACATACATACATATACGACATACATACGTTATACTATTACACATACATACATACATACGTTACAAAGGTATTCGGTAATGTCCCCACGGTAACGTATCGGTCGAATCGGGTATAATGTATCGCTTATCGTCGTACGGACTCAGAGCGATTTTTGTTTCGGACACGGTGTACACCTGGTGTAAGTCGGACCTTATGCAAGCCTGCTGCCGCGTCATTTCGATCTCATCGTTCAAAACACCTCGTGTAATCCTCGAACGTTATAGTACGCGCTACGACGTTGCTCTTCACACCTTTCGCTTTTTTACATTCTTTTTTACCATCCACTCTCAACGCATACATCTTCGCCCTGAGTCCGACGAATTCGGTCATGATCGCGCCGTTATTCTCGTCCTTCATCAAGCCCGGCACCTTCTTGTTCGCGAGCTTTATACCGTACGCGTTGTCGATCGCGTAATCGCTCGTGTCGAATCTAGCGATATCGCGTTTCACGTTCTCATACACATCCTCGCACACTACGTGATATATCAGACTGTCCGTATCGGTGTACATAATTCTACACATGTCGCCGTACAGGGGAGACAGTACTCGTGATGAAATTCGTACAAACAGACTTTCGATACGTCGAGAATGCACATGCCGACGTAAATAGGCTTGTCAAATTTAAACTTCGAGTTTTCGCAGTTCAACGGCTATCAGATTTTCCGAAAAAACGCTCCTGCTGTGAAAGTTCGGTTTCGAGATCAGTGCCTCCGCGCCGTATCTACCGTTCCACTTTGTTAATAATTTTACGTCGACGTGATTCGAACGTTCTCCATTGTTTTCCCGAAAACCGCGTTGTTCATCAATTTATACAAATTTTTCTCGAAATCGTTTTTTGCCTGTGTTCTAAATTTTGTATTGAGTTCGATGTAAGCGCGAAGCCATGGAGATTGAGCGAATTGCAATACGCGATGTATCTTTGTGACGCGAAGGCCGTGGTGCGTGCACTGCTGTAGGTTGCGGTAGTGTATGACGTAACGCTTCTTATCGTACAGCGTGGCGAGAAGTTTGTCCTGCCGTTTGCCGGGCGGCTTATCGCGCGTAGGGCAGAACGGTAGGTCGACGTGCGCGTCGTGTTTATTCTGCGGATACTCTAGATCGACTTCGAGAATGTAACCCGTGGGCGAATCCAAAGCGATCGCGCTGAACTCGAAATTCGAGACGTCTTCGACCCATCGAAAATCTGCGTAGGGCAGTGGCTGACACATCGCCCAGCCGTACAAATTGTTTACATCGAAGTACATCAGGTACGACGACGGTTTCGATTGATCGTACGACTGCATGTACTTGTTATTGGCCTGCGCGTATCTGCCGGAACATTGACTCAGGCCACCGCGTATACCGCGTTCGATGAACATAATCATGTCAATGTCGGTGAGCAGTTCGAAATTGATACGCGTATACTTCAACATAGCGTCCCACGTAAAACCCGGTAGAGTGTAATAATATGTCGGATCGAGTCCGTAACTCGCGATACAACTGTCGCGGAAATTTTCAAAAACGTCGGCCAATACAAGACATCAGTTTTGAGATATAAATCGCTGTACTCGCCCAAGGTTCGAACGGAGAACCGTCGCCAGACGTTCGCGGCGTGCTCGTAATCGCTCTCGGATACGGTGTCACCGGTCAAGGAACTGTAAAATGAGTCGCGCGATGGTAAACACGTGTCCTCCAACTTTTCGATGCTGTCCACGTATTCGTACGGAAAGACACCCTTTCGGGTCAAAAGATCAAAATCGTCGTCGGATAACGCGGAAAATTTGGAACGTATAATTTTCAATTATCCTTATCGAGGAAGGATGCCAATTTATCGAGGCTGCTACTCAGAAACTTGTACGAGTCGATGAATCTTAATTTCATGTCGCTTCGCGAATCTGATCTTTCGGCGGTATCTTTTACGTGTTTAGTGAACGAGATGTATTTTTCTTTCGTGATTGGAAGTAAGTCTACGTGTCCTTCGTACGCTGTAGCTATCTCCGCGATAATAAAATGTGCGTCATAGCCCGATAGATTGTGAAAAATTATTGGAATGCAATGCGAATCTTTATAATTTAGATTACAGTTGGAATGCGCGGGACCTCTGTATCGACCGGTCAAGTGACAATGATCGCGTACTCGCACGTCGTCTGGCTCGAACGGTTTTTCGCACACGTGACAGTGCGTTGCGCTGTTAAACTTTTCCCACTCGTCTCGCGTGAAATCCGCCATGGGTACATTATCGGACAGGATAGCCTTTACGCCGTGTGCTAAACGTCTTAGTTCCTCGGCGAACCACGCGACGCAATCCTTATCGCGACGAAACCGATACATTGATAACGAGTCGTCGTACGAGCACCGCACGTAGTATCCTATGCTAAATACCCGATGACGTTGAAACCTGAACGTGGGCGTTGTCGAATCCGCTTCCGTCTTCTCGAGGGTACATTCCAGGTCGGCGTACACGACATATGGAAGTCGTTCCTTCCTGCTGTGATTCTTGAAACTCACCACTTGTCGTCCTCGCTCGGTAGTCGGATTGCACAGTTGTTTATCTCTCGGCAGTCGACGGTGTGGGCTTCCAATTTCTCGCTCGTGTAGAAATAGTGTAAACATCTGCAAAAAGAAAAACACAATTTTTGTAAATTTTTTTATATTAAAAAATATATATTTTATAATTTTATTAAAAGGAGTATAGGTACTCACCGATCGCAAAAGTATTTCCGACTATGGTGGATGCTCAATTGCGAGCTCAAGAGGCGGGATAGATTTTTTATCCACGCGAAATGTCCCACGTTGTCGTCTCGCGGGTCCTGCACGTACAGCAGATTTACGTGTTTGTCCATCTTCCGGTCAGTGAGCCGTATCGGAAGAACGTTTGGCGTCTTCTCTCCCTCGACAGTATATACGTTTATCGAGATGTCGTTGAGTCGTTCGAACCGTTTAATTTGTTTCAAAGTCATTGGAAACTCAATGTCTTGTAAATTTAATACTGTTGCGTAATGAGGGTACGAGGATTCCCGTTCTGAATTTCTTTCGGCTGGATGTAGAGCAGCCACCACTGACCACGCGAAGCACGCATTGTCCATAGATTGCACATTGATCACCGCTTTCTTCAACATAATTTCTCGCGGTAATTTCAGGTAACATCCCGCGCGCATAGGATTGTACTTGTTTACGTTCACTGTCAAATTGAGTATACGCGACAACGCCCACCCGCTGTCGCGTTCCTGAAACTCTTCGAGGGACGATAAAGTAGGCTCGATAACGTGTCGCTCGTACCACTCGCGCAGATCGGACCGATCGGACGAACGAAAGAGTTCGCAGTTTCTCGTGTTGACACTTTTGTTCGCACGTTTGATACCCGTCACGAACTCACCGTTGAACACAGTGTTTATCTTTACACTTGCGTGTCTTTGCATGACGTTCCACACATGATCGAGCACGATGTCTGTAGCATCTTCGAGAAATTGTCGCGGTTCGATGTGATTGGTATTTATCACCGCACCGGTCAATACACGTTTTTCGAACGCGGTATCGATCTCTCGCCAAACGAGACTTTTCGCGTTATCGTCACTACTAGTGCCCGCCGCGTACTCACCACCGATATGTACGAACCGTCTCTGTAATAGAGTCTTCGCACCTTCGAGTCGCGCGATTCTCGCCACTAAAGATTGTCTGTTTCCGATTGAGAGACGCGGACGTTTGGAACGACAGCCTTCTTCGAGCTGCTCAATAAATTCCTCGCATCGCTGTGCCCATGCAAAATATTCGCCCAAAGTAGCGATTTGGTTGGATCGTTCCAGCAGGTCGCGTTCCGTTTCATCGGGATGTTCCATGTTTTTTTTTAATATTGTCTTTTTCACACTATTTTTTAGATCACGTCACATTCTTCGATGGGGCACTTGCACGTGACTCGATCACACGCTGGACAACGTCGAATGAAATACAGAACGGAATAATGTTTAAACATAAGATTATAAAGACTGCAGAAGGGGACACCAAATTGCCGATCATCAAAATCCTTAAGTTCACGGTCAAGAGTTCTTTGAATCAATTTATGATTGGGACCTATTATCTTATTACAGATACGTAAAATTGTACTTTGTGTGTTCAGGTTGTCCATCACCACCAATTCGACGCACTTCCCAATGCCTGTGCGAATTTGAATGAGCATAGTCTCACTGAGCAGTGCATCTCAGTAATAATTTAGTCGCCCAATAGCGATACTCCTGATACTCCGAATCAAAGTCAGGTTTAACGAAAAGTCCAGAATCATCACTAGCTTCACGTTCTTTTACCTCGTCCCGCAGCCGCCGATACAATTTCCGTCTCACGTTAGAATCCATTCATAAGGAAAATTATTGTAATCGATAACGACTCCTTGTCTAACGATGCGTCGACCGGTTCCGCGTATACCTAGTTCGCGATCGCGAAGAAACTGCACCGGTGATATCACATCCGTCAATTTCACTCCTCGATCTTCTTCACGCAGAACATTGGCGACATCGTTTATTACATCATCATCAGATTTTGGAGACTCTACAGAGTTCTCTTCTTCAGTTATCCACACCATGTTGCGCACGTTAATGTCCCACTCGCGATAATGTTTTTTTTCTTCACTTCATGCAAATCGGACACATGTTGCACGGCATTATTTGATACAATGGAGTATTGCAATTTCCGCAAAATCGACCTCTTATTACGTCGTACAGCTCGGTACATGCTTTCGAAAAGTACATATGTGCTCACCAGTGTCTGGTGAAGCGATCATACACGAAGCACACAGGTTATATGAACCGTATACATAATAAAAATAAATGGCGCAACACTTCGTACGTCCATCTAACGCTAAAAATTCGGGACGCGACACTGTTTTCTTGAACAACTTGTTTACGGTTGCCGTCTTCGTCACTGTTATAATTGCTGTCCGGCGACATCGGACGATCCTCGTCGGATGAATCTGCATCCATTATTGCCTCGAAATTATTGTCCATTTC